>QRFJ01002768.1:185000-301273 GCA_006176705.1 Cocos nucifera
TGGTTGACATCGAGTCTGGTGATCCTTATAAATATTCATAATGATCAAAGTAATTCACATTGAGTCTAGTAATCCTTATAAATACTTGTTGTGTCTAAAATGATGCATATCAAATTTGGTGGTCATTCTGAATACTTATAGTGATAAAATATTACATATCGAGTCTGGTGATCCTTCTGGATCAAATTCTTAATTAAAAAAAAATGCTCATATAAAATCAAGAGGACAACTTGTTAAATTATTAATCTCCATTTATGATGCAAAAGGTTAGAGAATGCTAAACACCAAAGGCTAAAGCCTTCAACATTTGATTCTTGTACAATTGGCAAACAGCATTTTTTTTATTTTTACATTAACATTCAACAATATGCTAAGGTCTAGTATAACTAATAGGAAGTAGGAACCATATTCTTTTATCAAATGGGGATTACAGCCATTAATATCTTAGTCCTCTTCATCCTCTAGCAACATTATTTTTTTTCTTTTATCACCAGTATTCTCATCTTTTCTCAAATTATATTGTTTTTCTTTAACAAAGAGGGGGGGGGGGGGAGGGGATCGGAAAAGAGATAAGAAGAGGGTAACATAAAAAGTGGCAGGATATTTATCGATTCTCTGAATATAAAATCCTACTCAGCTGATCCCATATATTTATTCTTTATGATAATGCATTTAATTGGCCTATAGAAACTAGCAAGCAACGTACCTGCAGAATGCTGGTGTATATTAACACTCAGCTCTTCCATGAGTCAAGTTTAAAAAATATTCATGGTTCACTGTCAAGAACTTGCTAAAACGGCATAATCTCTTGCCACTTAAACAATAAATGGCGGCTTGATTTTGACTGGAATCAGCCATTAAGGCATGGTGTAGGTGCGGCATAGTAGGTGGGGTTAACCCCCTCGTAGTTTGGTCTCTTTTTTTTTTTTAAATTTAAAATATAAAATTATTTATTTATTTATAAAGGAAAAAAAAACATACTTCATTATTTTTTGTTCGAAACTAGCTCAGACAAGCTTGTTATGAAGCCGAATCGAAGACATTAATGGATAGCTCAATTTGTTTTGGCCCTATTTTAATCATCTGGTAAAGCTAGAATATGCAGAAAGTAGCCTTACGACTTTAAGCAGATAATATCACTTTCAGCAGGAATGATTTATTTTTTTCAGCTATCCTTTTTTGCAAGCATGTAGGCATAACTAATGGATGTGTAGTTAGCTAGTCATCCTCTTCAAGATTTACAAGGACAAAATTCTATGGTTACCCAAGCTGCTCCCCTGAGTCTCACCAGTCTGGCACGTCTCTAGAATGCAACCGACAGCACGTTCTACTGCTACAAATCGTGATGCCTTTCACACCAGCAGATCTCTTAACCTTCCAAATTACATGCTATATAATATAAACGGTAGACCATCAAAATCTATTACATATTTATATATATTGACATCAATTCATCAAATTTTGTATAGAAATGTACTTAACATTATGGTCCGTTATTTAGTTTTAAGGTCTTAATATTTTGGACCATATTGCAAGTGATCTGGTCAAACGTGCACCCATGCTATGGGCTTCTCGGCCGTAAACAACTGTTCAGACAATAAAAAGAAGACCTGATGCAAGAAATCTAGGAAACTGGAACCACGTGGGGAAGGTCCAATGACCGTCCAAGTTTGCCCGCTAAGGCCCCAAGCAAACAACAAACTTTATTGGCCATGGACCATTACGAGTTTGCAATTAAGGTTACGACGCACCCATCCGTCAATTAAAAGAATCCCTAGCAGTAGACTGGCTAATCCCAGGGGTACCTCTTGTCCATGATATTCCATTAGGAGGCCTAACTTTCGTATTACTTGAATGAAATGGATTCCACAAGCACTAAAATAATGCAACCATGTCGTTGAATTCCCAACCAATGAACCTTTTTGGTCAGCTTCCGCCAGATATCTTCCCTATAAAAGGCCACCATGCACCATCCTCTCCTCTCATCCAAGCCTTCTCATTTCTCCTCCAGAGTCCATTAACATATATAGAGCCTTCTTAATTCCCTCTCTTTCTCCCCATCCTCTAGCTAGTAACTCGTACATCTTCATCGATCCATATACCTTTAGAAATGATGGCAAGGTTCTTCTTCATTTTGGCATTAGCCATGGCTCTGGCCACAACTCTGGCCTTCGCAACCACTGATATAGATGAAGAAATCCTGACCACCACGACATCGTCTTCCGACGAAGTCTCTTCAGAAGATGAATCATCGCCGGTTATAGGAATGAACCGTCTCCTCCTCGCCCGGTCCAAGCCTTACGGAGCCACGATGACATGCAATAGGTTCCCCAGGATTTGCCGTGCCAAAGGAAGCCCCGGCCCGGACTGCTGCAAGAAGAAGTGTGTGGACGTGATGAAGGACAACCTCAACTGCGGGCAATGCGGGCTAAGGTGCCGATATGGGACAACATGCTGTGGCGGCAGATGCGTTAACGTGATGTTCGATGCCAAGAACTGTGGGAGTTGCGAGAACAGGTGCAACAAGGGAAGCTTCTGCTCGTATGGGATGTGCAACTATGCTTGATTACATATATGCTTCTTTTATGGTGATTATATAAGGATATGGCTAAGATTATATTTGTTATATATGGGTGCATTTCTTTCTTTAATTTCGTTATTTTTCTAAATTTATTGGAGTGTAAACGATATATTTGATGAGTGAGAAGATAATAATGGCTAATGCCATTTGGCTGTATTCATTTTGGGAATAAAGTAAGATATTCAATTAATATGCTGCCTTGTCTGAGCCCGTTTCAAAGTCCTTTGCCAGCCCGAATTCAATCTTTTTTACAGTGGGATCGGGGGATGTCTCGGATAACTTCTGCAAAAGGCGCTATATGTTGGTATTTCGGTGGATGCATGAAGTAATCCATGTCAGATATGGGTGGATGGAGAGGAAAAAGGGTGTCTTGTGTCTTAGCTGTTTTTTGCTCTCGGCCTATATGGCTTGTAGGATAAACTTTCAATATTCCACGAGTAGAACGAACTCATAAACTTCAATAGCTTTGACTTTGAAGACAACCCAACAAAATTCTCAATTTGATACCAGTCGGTGTTGTGATATATTGATCAGGTTGATTCAAGAAGAAATTATCTAATAATTTTTAAATTAATATAAAATTATTTTTTAGTCTTCATATTTTTTAGATGGAATAAATTTTTTTTGGACTATTGAAAGATTATTTTTCAATTTCTACCGTCCATTTAAGCCATCCACCACTCATAAAATGACATAACTGTTCTTGGATAGGCAGTGAATATGACAACCGTATGAGATGCATGATGGTGCCAGGAGGGAGATGGTTGGAGGGTGCATGGTCGGAGGGCCATGGGCCAGAGGCGCGATAGGCGGAGGGCATCGGGGGAGGTGAGGTGGGGGGCCGCGGTGCCGATGGGGTAGGGGGGGGGGGGATGCGGTCGAGGCCTATGGAGGGGAGGGGAGCACGGCCAGGGGGTCAAGGGCGGCGTTGAAGGCACGACGAGCGAAAGGCGGGGGTCGTGAGGGGAGGTGACGGGGGGCCTCGGTGCCGACGAGGTGGGGGATGCAGTCGGGGGCGCATGGAGGGGAGGAGAGCAAGGCTGGGGGGTCGATGCCGGAGGTGCGACGGACAGGGAGCGGGGGGGCCAGGGCGCCGACAGGGAGGGGGGTGGGGGCAAGGGGAGCACGGAGTAGAAGGAAGAGGATGGCATGCGGGGCAAGGAGAAGGAAGGAAAGAAAAAGAAAGATAAAAAAATAATAATAAAATAATAATAAATAATAAATATTAAAAAATAAAATAATTTTAATAATAATAATAATAATAATAATAATAGCCTTTGAATCCTCAATTTTGATAAAAATAAAAAATATAAATAAAAGTAATAAAAATAATAATAAGTATTAAATAATAAAAAATAGATTTTTTCATAATAATAATAATAGTAGCCACCATATCATCAATTTTGATAAAAATATAAAAAAATAAAAATAAAAATAATAAAATTATAATAAGTATTAAATAATAATAAAAATATATATCTATATAATAAAAATAATAAAAAAATTATTAATAAGTATTAAATAATAATAATAACTAATAATAATAGTCATTGAATTATCAATTTTGATAATAAATAATTTTTATCATTAAAAATAAATAAATTATTTAATAAATTAAATAAATAATTTTAAAAAATTAAAATTGGATAACCAATTCAGACGATTGCGTAACCAGAGAATCATCTTGTATAACTTTAATATAAACTCATATAACTTGAGTACATATATGTATAACCTGAATATAAACCTGTATAATCAATTATCAAAATTACGTAATCAGATTTGGACTTGAGTGACAGTAGTTACATAATTTTGATAATTAGTTATACAGATTTATATTCAGGTTATACAGATCTATACTTAAGTTACATAAATTTATATTCAGATTATATAAGATGATTCTCTGATTATGCAATCATTTGAATTGATTATCCAGTTTTAATTTTTTTAAACTATTTATTTAATTTATTAAATAATTTATTTATTTATTTATTATTAAAATTATTTATCATCAAAATTGATGATTGGATGGCCATTATTATTATTAGTTATTATTATTATTTAATACTTATTAATTATCTTTTATTATTTTTATTACATAGATATATATTTTTATTATTATTTATACTTATTATAATTTTATTACTTTTATTTTTATTTTTTTATATTTTTATCAAAATTGATGATGTGGTGGCTATTATTATTACTATTATGAAAAATCTAATTTTTTATTATTTAATACTTATTATTATTTTTATTATTATTTTTTTTATTTTTTATCAAAATTGAGGATTCAATGGCTATTATTATTATTATTAAAAAACTATATTATTTTTTAGTATTTATTATTTTATTATATTTATATTTATATTTATTTTTTATCTTGTTTTTCTATTTTCTTTTACCCTTCCTTCTCCTTCCCTCGCATGCCACCCCCTTCCTTCTGCTTCGTGCTTCCCTCCCCCTCGCGGCGCCACGGCCCCCGCCTCACCTCCCCCGTGCCCCCCCGTCCCTTGCCGCCCGTCGTGCCTCCAGCACCAACCCCCGGCCCCCTAGCCTCGCTCCCCTCTTCCCTCCATGCGCCCCCGACCGCATCCCCCCTGCCCCATCAATACCACGGCCCCGGCCCCCGCCGTTGTGCCTTGGGTATAGGCCCCTAGCCCCTAGCCACGCTCCCTTCCTGATGTAGACGTCTTAGCCAATAAATATATGAATTTGAGGGATCGAATCCAAAAAGATGCGAATTCGACCTGATTGCACTAATTTGTAGGATTCTGACACTGCCGAGCTAGAACAGCCATAACTTTGTCATCTGATATCAGAATCCTTATTATGACCACATTCCGAAAATCTTTCTCCAAGCCTTACAGGCCTAGCAGCTGTACCGCCACCATAAATTTTAGAATTAATTTTTATTGTTTGACAGACTTACAGTAGCGTGCAAGATTATTAGATTTTCTAGTCCAAGTAGGAATCAGGCCTTTGACTTTATTTTATTTTATTCTTTTTTATTTCATTTATAATTTCTTTTGTGACTTAGTTTAGGAGTCATTTTATTTCTAAATTAAGATTTTTAGCTATAAATAAGGCTCTTGGTCTCCATTGTAGTCAGTTTTATTCTGATTTATCAAATAAAATATCGAGAGAAGAGCTTTTCTTCCTCTTTCTTCTATTTTTTTTTTTGTGCATCTTCCAACCTCCATTTGCCTTGCTTTGTAGTCAGTTTAATATTCTGATTTATCAAATAAATTTATCGAGAGAAGAGCTTTTCAAAATAAAATAAATTTCCTCTTTCTTCTATTTTTTTTTTTTGTGCATCTTCCATCCTCTTCCCCAATGATTACCGTGCCTTGGCTGTGTCACTTTCCCTCCACATCCCCCCACCCCATCGGCATCACGAACCCCACCTCACCTCCCCCGGCGACCTCCCCGCCCATTGCACCTTCGGCCCCCAGTCCCTCAGCCGCGCTCCCCTCCCCTCCGCACGCCTCGACCTCCACCCCCTCTACGACGCTGCGCATCCCCCATGGCCACCATGTCCACTATTCATCCAAGAGCAGTTTTATCATTTTATGGATAGTGGACGGCTTAAATGGATGGTAGGAACCGAAAAATAACTTCTTAATAGATCAAAAAGATTTTATTCTATTTAAAAAATATAAAAACTAAAAAATAATATTTAATTAATTTAAAAATTATTAAATAATTTTTTCTTGATTTAACTGCTCTTGTAATGAAAGCTGTATCATCGCTCGTGCGTTGCGCCATGCCAAACAAAAGTGACGCCGTAGTACTTCACAACTTTTGGGGTTCCAAGTAGTCGACGTTGGAGGCTTTTTGAGAACAAGATAAATAATTTATTTTACATTGATGGGAAAGTTTACAAATCGTTGAATGATATACTGTATGTGTTCTAACCCTCCAAAAGATACTCCATTAGTTTTAACAATATAGGGATAAATTTTATGTGATGGCCTAAAACATTGACTTGGAAAATGGTGAACGAATTTTGGTAGTTGGGCATTTATTGGTTATGTTTGTGGTTTGAAGACCATAGTATTAGATAAGTGGATATATATAATTTGCTTGTTTCTTGATTTTAGAGGAGGGGGCCGGGTAGTCCTAGCTAGCTCCTAAAGTATAACTAACAATATTGATTACATATTTGACAATCTTCTTAGGATTAATGCCTCTAATTTACTCAACTTGAATCTCTTGAATACAATAATGACTCATAAAAATTTTAGAAAACGAGCTCTAAATCCTTTAGTTTATTAATTTTTTATGATTCAATAAATTATGGTATATATATCATCGGCGAAAAGTAGAGTCTATGTCTTCACTTTCTTTATTGGAGTTCTAGTGGACATATGGAAGATAGAGCTTATGCTCTCTTGTTTTACTCTCTCAATTCCCCTTCCAAACCATGGCATATACCTATTTATACAAGTAAAGTCTTCCTTATTTGAGTTGGATTCTTCTTCTAACTAAAAAGAGGAGAAGTTGTAAGTTTTTATTACTATTTATAGAGGTACTCCACTCTTTTCAATCGAGTCACATTCCTATTCTAGTCAAAGACAATGAAAAATATTCATTTTCTGATGTTAGCAAAGTCCAACACATGCAAGTCTAATTGCATCCTTTTTCTAAATTAAAAGAGGACGCAAAGTGCAAAAAAGATGTTTAAAATTTTTAAATTTTGTCAAATGCCGGATCTTGATTACTGCACCAATTTCAGCTTAGTCATATCATCAAATTCTTTCTAGAACCGAAGTTACAATTTGTGCAAATTTTGGTACTCGACTGAGTCTTAAATGCAGTGGATTTTGTTTCTGATGCTTGTCCAGATCTACTCAAGTGGCAAGATTAGTGTCTGGTAAATCAGATGATCTTCCTGGATCACACAAGCATGATGGGACATTTGAATTGTTTGTACACGTGTTTGCATGTGAGGGAGTGGGAATCCTGCTTCCAGAATTTACGCTTGCCCAAACCCCCACCAACCTGATAAACATAGGTTTGAACATCTCCTCTCGATCTGCCTAACATCCTTTTCCTGTGTTTTGGTAGACCCCACATGGCCTAGATTTGCGTATCTCTCCACCCTACGCCAAGTAATGGATGGTTAGTGTGGTCTACCAATTTACCCTTGCCCAAACTCCCACCTAACGGGTAAACAATAAATACTAAATTATTGGTTGAACTAGATCCACCAAATCACTTTTAAACAAATTCAACCAATAACCGACACATCTAAAGGCATTGATTGAAGAGAAAAAATCGCCAACAAAACTTTGTGCCCTCCATTTACCGTCGATTCAGTTGGTAGCAGCAAGACGGTGGTGGTTAGGGTGCAGTAGTTGACAGCGCATGGATTGTCGGAGATGGTGAGGATGGAGGCGTTGATCGAGATGATATAGACCATCCTAAGGAAGGTGGAGAGGCCGGCATGGAGCTCCTTGGTGAAGGAGGTTTTTCAGGCGTCAAGCTTGAAGTATCGGCCGATGGGGCTCTAGCTTGGCGACTACTCAATTGAGGGCCAAGTTCGCTCACCGGCACAAGGCTGATACTGTCCTATAGGTGGTCCATGGGCATTCTCTCATCATTCCTCTCTCTCCTCTTCCGCTCTATTTTGCAATCTCTTCGGTACAGTCTCTCTCACAGAGGAGAG
The DNA here is from genome assembly GCA_006176705.1 of Cocos nucifera. Lineage (NCBI taxonomy): Eukaryota > Viridiplantae > Streptophyta > Magnoliopsida > Arecales > Arecaceae > Cocos > Cocos nucifera. The sequence continues at coordinate 193,253 of QRFJ01002768.1, forward strand.
AGATATGGTGGGATGAGCTCATGGTTGAGAATGGCATTAGGCTCTCTCACTGACTCACTTTATTTCATAGTGATTATTTCAGAGGAAACGAAAAATATTTTGTGCACCGCGAGCAGTGCATCTCATCATAATGATTATTTAAAAAAAAAAAAAAAATACTTTATGCACCGTAGGCAGTGCAGCCTCATGCACTGCCCGCGGTGATTGGCTCGTAGCACCGTGCTCGAAATTTTTTTTTTTTTCTTACAACCCTATGTACGAGCCAACACTGTGGACTGTACCATCCATGATGTACAACCAATAAAAAAGAATGAGATGGGATGAGCCTGGGGTTGGGAAATAAGAACAGCAATGGAGTCACTTTATTTTATTGGTATGATTTTTTCCCCGTTGAATGCCTCTAGATGTGTTGATCATTGGCGGAACTAGTCAAAAAGTCAAAAAATAATATGGTAGATTTGATTAAACCAATAATTTTTTATCATAATAAGAGATGTGTTGGGATAGATTCTAGTCGCTTAGCCGACTATCTTTCTTCCTAGTCTCCCAATCGACTAGAATCATGATAAATTAGTTTTTTCTCGTATCCACATCGGATTAGTAGCTATGATCCAATCCAACTTGAATTAATGAGCCCTGACCTAATCAATGTTCGATCGACTAAGATTGACGAGATTTCACTAACTAAGATCGACGGAACTCTATTGACCAAGTTCAACGGGCTTAATCAAGTTGGCATCTAACAATCTATGATTTTTTGACAATATTCGTCATCTAACCAACTACTTTTTGGAGATATTCAGCATCTAGCCGACTAACTACTTGGAGTCATATCAACTATGTGAATCGACGATGGTTATTCGATATTAGCACTAACTACATACAAACGTGAAACATAATAATCTTCCACAAGCGGCCCATTACTCGACCTTAACGACAGTTAGTGAGGTAACCATCCATTAAATGTCATAATCTTCATATCTTGAATATTCAGGGATGAGAGTTACACAGTAATGACATCATCCATCCTATAAATACCGGTAAGCAATAGGGGATCTGGTAAGCTTTTTCATTATAAACTTTCGCTCTCATTTTTTGGTTCTCTCCATCTGTTCTCTTTCTCGGACTAACTTAAGCATTCATCGAACAATTTTGAGTAAGAAAACTTTCTTTTTAAATTTCTTGGTGTTCCGTACTCAAGCACAATGACTTGGCTCCTGGCCGACCATCTCATTAGAAACGGATGTTGCAGAATGAATGGAGGCAATTGACAGTTTTACGGCAGTATTGACGACATTTCAATGCTCAGGAATCAGAAAAAGCTTCTTCTAGGCTGTTGAGATTCGCGAGGGGAGGATGAGAATGAGGTGATGGTGGGAAAGTATGTTAAGAGTAGAACAGAATTACGTCGCCGCTCGTGGCAAGACTCGCCCTGCATGGGTGGTGATTGCGGGCAGTGCGCTGTGATAATGATCGTGAGAGTGCAATGCACTGAAGGCACGCATCGCCCGTGCACTCCGTCACCATTTCACCGTGGTTGTGCCTGTTAAATTGATGATGCGGGCAAACTATTTCAGTTAAAATTTAGGTGTTTTGTGATTTTTTATACGAGTATCATAACCAAGGGGCTGAGTAAGTTCTGGCGTTTGTTGGACCATTTTTGATGGCCCTACGTCGCATTGGCTGTTCAATCATGGACCTGTATATATCTGCAAAGGCACGTGATCTGGAGATCTGGATATCTACCAGGTTCGCGCATCTCTGTTCGTGATCAGATGGTCGTGCAACCTTTGAGCCACTTGACCATCAAATGGTCCAACATGCGCCGCTCCTCTTTATCAGGACTAGAAACGGATGCATCCAACAAAATGAGAACGTGCTATATAAACGTCTTGATGACAACCATAATCCTAGCTCGTTAAACCAACTTAAACCATCTGGAGATCTGGAGATCTGGATATCTACCAGGTTCGCGCATCTCTGCTCGTGATCGGATGGTCGTGCAGCCTTTGAGCCACTTGACAAATGGTCAAACAAGCTCCGCTACTCTTTACCGGGAATAGAAACGGATACATCCAACAAAATGAGAACGTACCATATAAACGTCTTGACGTGTAATAAACGTCTTGATGACAAAAATAATCCTAGCTCGTTAAACCAACTTTAACCATCACCTTCGTCAGATTTAATTGCCCTACTATTTTATATTCCTTTCCGTAAGTTCGGATCCTCTCCACTCCCCAGCATCAGGCGTGTTCTTCCTCCCTTGCAACATGGCCCTTCTTTACCCCTTGGCTATATATATATATATATATATTGTGGGTTAGTTATAACACATTCTCGGCCCATTTTTTGTCAGACTTAACCGACTTGTTGCTATAGGTCGTCTTCAGCCGTTCAATTCTTGAGATGACGCACTATAGAACATCTTGGAGAACATCTTTCGTAGATGACCATGGCTCGTTGACGGTCATCTTCCGCCGACTAATTTCGGATGACCTATTCATTAACTACCGACCTATCATAGGCCTCTCTTTACTGATCTACCTATTTTTCTTTCCTTCCCCAAATTGAAAAATTCGGATAAAAGATTAATGGTCATACGTCCCTCGCGATCCCATCTTTCAGAAAAGAAAAAATATATTCCGAATCAATCTGAAGCGATAAATTTAGAAGATCGTTAAAGTCTAAGATGAATATGACTCCAATTCTTCTCCTATAAATAAAGAAACTCCAGGATCCTCCAGATAGGCATTTAATTCGATGCATTCTCTTCTCTTTGTTCTCCAGTCTTCTAACTTGAGCGTCGGAAGATCTTCACCGAAGAAATCTCTGGTGAGGAGTTTTGTGCAGGAGATTGGGCAAAGCTCCAGCGGCAGTTCTTCCTCGGCCATAGGTACGTACCTCGATGACCGACCTCAGGTGAGGAGATCGGAAGCCATAGTTGACGCTAGAGGAAGGGCCTTCGACTAATTTTGAGGCCCTATTCAGAAAGGAAGAAACTCGTTGTCAAACATCATGAAGACTCAAAGGGGAGCATCTAACATGCCCCATCGCTCCAGTGGCCGATGGACCAACAACGTCCAGCCAAAAAACCCCCCACCATCAATCCAAGAGAACCCACCAGCGGCATCGGCGATTTTGCAAGAGCAATATAATACTCTTATTCAGCAGGTGCAAGAACTTTCGACTGCTATGAGGGGAATCCAAAAATGAAGAAGAAACCAATTTCCTGTATCGCCCAATTAGGCAGAAGAAACGAAGCTTCGCCCCCGAGCGATAGAAGGCGATACAGGAAAAGGTCGATAAGCTCCTAAAGGCCGATTTCATCCGAGAAGTTTATTATCCGAAGTGGCTGGCTAATGTCGTCCTCGTCAAAAAAGCTAGTGAAAAATGATGCGCATGCATCGATTATACCGACTTCAATAAGACATGCCCGAAGGGCAGCTATCTACTTTCTCGCATAGATTAATTGGTGGATACGACTTCGGGATATCAACTCCTATCATTTATAGATGTTTTCTTGGGATACAATCAGATCCGAATGGCATCCGAGGATGAGAAAAAAATCTCTTTCATAATTGATCGAAAACTTTTCTGTTACAAAATCATACCGTTCGGCCTAAAAAATGCAAAGATGACCTACCTACCAACGACTTGTAAGCAAACTCTTCAAAGATCAGATTGGCAGGAATATGAAAGTATATGTGGATGATATGCTGGTCAAAAGCAGAGCTATAGAGTATCATATTATCAACCTACAATAAAACTTTTCTACATTGCGGTGCTTTCAAATGAAGCTCAATTCAGACAAATGTGCCTTTGGTGTCACTTGTGTCACCACGAGGGATCGAAGCTAATCCAGAAAAAATTTAAGTTCTTCAAGAGATGAAGCCTTCGAGAACGATCAAAGAGGTGCAGAGGCTTACCGAAAGAATTGCGGCTTTAAACAGATTTTTATTAAGATTAGCAGAGAAGAGCCTTCCATTTTTTAAAGCTCTTAGGCAGCCAAAGAATTTTCAATGGTCAGACGAATGCCAAGTAGCTTTTGATGACTTAAAGAAATGAAAGAACCAGATCTAGGATTTTAGGGCTAGATCTTAAAACTATTTTAAGATCAGGCAGCAAAAGACTAAAATTAATTAAAATTAATATTAAATATCTAAAAATATCCTAAATCTAAGACCTATTACATGATTATGACATGTTCTTATATCAAAAATTAAAAAAATACAAAGAAAAGAAATCATGTTGATCTTATCAACATGCAATAATACTACATCCAATACAGCTATAAAATCAATAGATCAGATCTATTACCTATGCAAGTTAGACCTTCTAACTTACTGATTCGAACTTGAGGATGAAGTTGTAGATGCATCCGGCCTCTAGGAGTCATCTACATGAGCTCACGAGCACGATAAGAAATTCTGATGCAAGAAATCAGCACAATATACTAGTACTGTATTGATCTTTCTTTGATGGTCGATCAGATGCCTTCTTCTTCTAGATTTGGACTCTTCCAAAGAGGAGGAGAAGAGAAAATTTCAGATGTGAGACACTCTCAGAAAATACAAAGGAGGAAGGAAAGAGATGAACACAGCAACTAGAAGAAGACCCTCTTCTTCTTTTCTTTGCTCTCACCTATATACCTAGTTTTGCGTCTATTGAATCTCAACACCCAAGAACCATTTTTCTCTAATTTTCATACATCCAAATCCTCTCTCAAAGGTCTATGTTCCATGAAAAATTCAAGTAAAAATTTATTTTAAATAATAAGTTATGGAAGAGCCTTGTCTAGGTCAAATTTTTAGACAAGGCAGGACCATATATGGCAAGTTGTTGGGGTGCCCAAGTGTTGGGCGCCCCCTCCTCATCCCATGCCATGGACCACCACAAAAGAGCGCACAAAAATCCTCTTTTTACGATGGAAATCATAAAAAAAATGAGGGTGGGGCGGCACACAAGTGAAGAGTCAATGTTTGTTGGGATTCTATCTTATAGAGTCCAATACCACAACAACTTTACATCTATTGACTTGGTCCTTAACTAATTTCCAAATAAATAAGAGAGGAAGAGAAGGGCACGCATGAGAGGGCCAGAGGAGAGGATTTTTCATAAAAAAATCCTAAAAAATAGGAGTGCGAGGGGGCGTTGGGGCTAAGGTGGCGCAAGGAGGAAAATTCTTGTCATACTAAGACTTTCAATTTGACTTGGTCAAACAAAATCTTTTAAGTAAATTAAATCAGATTTATTTTAACTTAATTAGAATAGGACTTAGTCCAACCAAGATTTTAACTAAATTAAATTTAATTAAATTTAATTTTAATTTAATTTTTAATTAAATTAGAGATTAGATTGATACAAGTCCTAGTCTCACTAGGACTTTCAATTTGACTTGATCCAACTTGATCTTTAGACCAAATAAAATTAGAATTTATTTAACCCAATTAAAATAGGTCTTAATCCAATTAAGAATCTAATTAAATTAGATTTAATTCTAATTTAATTTCTAATCAGATTAGAAATTGGGTTGACCCAAGTCCTAATTGAACTAGGACTTGTTCTTCTTTGCACTTGGCTTATCCAATAAGCTAATTGGACTTGATCCAATCAAGCCCAAACTAAATTTAATTAAATCTTATTTAATTAAACTTAATTTCAACCCTCTTGCTTAATCAAATTAAATCAAATAGCAATTAAATTGCTAATCAATCCTCCTACAATACTTGTGCTAGGTTAAACATCAATCATATTGATCGTTTAATCCTAGAACGATTCTAAATCGCTAATCAACCATCCGATCAGATCGTGAACTCTAATGTCTGTGACCTCATAGGTCCGAACCTAAGTCGGTAGTACAGAAATAAATTTTTATACCAATCAAAGTAACCATCTAGCAATGGTATCCAACGGTCGGATAGGTCGAATATGTAGAACAATATCCTTAGAACCCATGCAGATATATTTTTCATATAATTCATCCTCTTGACCAAAATGCTCGTAGGATACCTCAAAGTTTAACTATCAATTCTAATCAGGTTGTCCACATTATATTTTAAAATATCAAATCCATTTGATGGATTATCCTGGCCAAGGTTTTGCTATATTGAAATATAGTGATACATTCTTCTCCAACTCTTGGAGTGGTCAATTTTATCTTGATCACACACCGACTTTGCAAGTACTTGACTGTGCCCAAAAACCTTTCATTACTGAATTAAAAATTCAGTTAGTCTGATACCAAAATACAGTGAGTTGCTTGCAAATCACCGAGGTAATCTCAGATCTAAGGGACACTTATATCTATATCCCATCAGAGACATTCTCGACTCCAGAATGCTCTGAAGTTGGTCACGTTCAATGATGATGTACCCATACATCTCATCTATATGCCATATCAATATCTCCATACTTCTTGGTTAAGAGGACAACCAACCTATATGGCATACAGCGACCTATGCTCGATAGACGCTATCATCCTAATTAACAGCCTATCATTTGGTCGTAAATAAATTTAAGAATTAATCGATAAATTCTTTCTTTATCGAATCTAAAGAGTTCTAAAAACTTCATCATAATAATGAAGTTCGTTAGAAGATGAATACTTTATGATGAAAAGATGCTAAAAATATATTTTATTCATTAATGAATCAATTACAGATATAATATAGCTCAATCATTAACAGATTGATGATTGGCTTTGGTGATAGATATATGTGCCCTAGAAGCCAGAATTGGCTGACACTTATAATACACTTCTAGGGATAAAATTATAATTTTGACTAAAATTAATAAAATAGATTATTTTCTATCACATATGTGTCTGTGATACATCCTTTGAGTTAATGGTAATGATAATTCATATTTTTAAGAGTTAAAAATTTAAGACATGAATAATCATTATTAACTCATAAAATGCTTCCGATCATAGGATCATCACGAGGATGGTGATTGATCCGAAAGATTGGTATACAATCGCTTTTCTTTAGTAGATGAGTCTTGAGTCTATGGTATGGAGACATCGGAGCGAGAGTATAAGTACTCGTTAGAGAACGAGGGCACTAAGTGTGACCATCTCGAATAGTCATTAGGAAGTCTATGTTCTCATCAATGATTGACTCGATGCTGTAGTGGCATGTCTGGTTCTTTGATCTGAGGTGCATCGATAGTTCACCTTAAGGGTGTTATAGTTTGACTACACCATAACTCAGTCTCCTAGTCATTCAAAATTCTGAGGTGTATGTTGGCTATAGCATGTTCATTGTAGAAACTGGATTGCATTAAGATGGAATCTATCTACCTCGATGGTAGAGGAGCAGCCCTATGATGATCATGAGAATCAAGTCCAGAAGTCCATGGCTATGGCAGACTAAAATAATAGAAAGAATTTCTATTTAGCTTTTCACATCAGACTTGAATCGAATGATTACATCATATGATAGAAACTAGGGTTTGACGAGTTCACCTTAACCCTAATCTGATCAGAGCTCAAGATAGAAGAACTTAATCACACAGGTAGCTGCACCAAGAGGTTCATATTCAGCTCTGATGGATTGCCATCATATACTGCTAGGTATCACTGATGGATTTTGAGAGCAATTAGAATGATTTAGATGATCGATCATTCTAGTTGTTCGAATCAGAAGAGTTCTGATCCATCGAAAGAAGTTTCGATGATGTCGATGATAGAGATCATGACATATCCCATTATCATATAGAACTAAACCTAATTGGATCACACAAACAAGGGTTTAAATTTGGTGATCATCAATTGAACTGATCCAGTTCAATTGATTTGAATGAGATTCAATTAGGTTCAAGAAAATCGTGCTAGCACTCGATTGAACCTAACGTTCTTCTTTTACTATCATAAATAGTTGTCCTGACTGAGCCAAAGGAGTTTGTACTTGATCAGAGACCTTCACTTGGTCTGACTGGAGCTTGTCCAGGTCAGAAAAGAGTTGTCTTATTTTGTAAGATAATACCTGCCATTTTTGGTCACCTGCCATTTCTCATCCTTTGACTTTGGTCAAAAGTTGACCTTTGACTGGTCAAATATTGACCATTGATACTTTAACTTCTATCCACGTATCACGCACCTATTGGAGAGCTAGTGGGGGATTGTCTTTCTGCCAAAACCTGGCAAGAAGGAGGGTGCACACCACCCTTGGCATGTGCCCAAGCTGGAGGTGCCCAGGAGTCCCTGTTGGATAGGAACTCTATCTCCTTTTTGGATTCTAATTAGACTCCTCCTAAGAACCAAGTTTGGCTGATCTTAGGCACCATCTAAGGTGGAATCCAAGGAACTCTATTTCCATCAATCAGATTTAGATCTGATTTCATAAAGGATTGTGATTGGTTGGGAAGAAGAGGAGTTAGATCATGCATAGTCTATAAATAAGACCCTGCGCCCAACCCAAAGAACATCTGAAAATTCCTATGCCCCAAGGCTGGTTCTCTCCTCCTCCTCCATGTCAAGCCCATCTTCTCTCTCTCCTCTCCACGTCCAAAGTGGTTTGGGATCTTGGTTGGTGCAATCTAGATGAGAGAAAGGCGACAGAAAGCTAAAAGGCTGCGTTGCTGCAAAGGATAACTGCTGATCTTCGAAAGGTGTTTTGAAGATCCTCCAAATCAGATCCAGATCTAATTTTTGGAGATATGATAGAGAAGAAAAGAATCTTTAGATCCAGTCCGAGTGAATACCGATAGAGGTCAGACACTTGCGTGGCTAGATCCAAAACCTTCCACTGCTTATAGGATCATCAATGGGTAATAGGATTATCCTATGTCAAGATAAATTAAATTAAATTAAATTTATCTAAATTTATTTTAATTATTAAAATAATAAAGATTAGATCTAAAACATTCCAGATCTAATCTGGATCAAAGAAAAAATTTTTGAAATATATCTCTTGATCCGATCAGATCTAAACGAACCTGATCCGAAAAATCAGGATTTTTCTTCATTTGGAACATATTTTTCAACAACTTTCACTTGTAAGCTACTCAACATAGTATCTAATACCTATCTTCGACTTGTGATTGTCAAACTCCTTTATCGCCAAGGCTTTAGTGAAGGGGTTGACCAGGTTCTTCTTTCCATCGATCTTCTGAAGATCGATGTCATCTCGATCCATGATCTTCAGGACCAGATGGAAGCGGCGTAGAATATGTTTTGTCTGCTGGTGTGCCTTCGGTTCTTTCGCCTGGGCAATGGCACCAGTGCTATCATAGTAGAATAGGATCAGACCATTAAGGGAGGGTGCTACTCTGAGCTCTATGATAAACTTTCTCAGCCATACAGCTTTCTTTACAATATCTGATGCTACCATATATTCTACTTTGCAAATAGAGTCTATCACAGTATGCTGCTTAGAACTCTTCCAGTAGATAGCTCCACCATTCAAAGTAAAGATATATCCTGACATACTTCTACTGTCATCATAGTCAGATTAAAAGCTGAAGTCTATAAATCCCATAAGTTTCAGATCTGACTCACCATAAATCAACCATTGATTCTTAGTATTTCTCAAAAACTTAAGTATGGCTTTAACCACTTTTCAGTGATTTTCTCCAAGATCAGATTGGTATCTACTCACTACTTCTAGTGAGTATGCCACATCTGGTCTTGTACATATCATGACGTACATGATAGATCCCACACTATCAAAGCATATAAGACTCTACTTATATGCAATAGATCCCACACTATCAAAGCATATGAGACTCTACTTATATGCTCTCTCTCTTCAGAAGTTGTTGGACAATCATTCTTAGAGAGATAAATTTCATGGCCTATCAGAAGATAGCTCTTTTTGAAATTCTCCATACTGAACCTCTTCAACATAGTATCTATGTATGTGGATGGGATAACCCAAGCATCCTCTTAAATCTATCTTTATAGATCTTCATCCCTAGGATGTAGGATACTTCTCTCAAGTCCTTCATGGAGAACCGTGATGACAATCAGACTTTTATTCCCTAGAGTGCGGGAATGTCATTTTCGATTAAGAGAATATCATCCACGTATAAGACAAGAAATACTATTGCTGGATCATTTATCTATTTGTAAATGCAAGGCTCTTCTCCATTCTTAATGAAGCCATATGTTTTGATCACCTAATCAAAATGCATGTTCCAACTTCGAGTTGCCTGCTTTAATCTATAAATTGATCTCTGAAGCCTGCACACTTTAGACTCATCTATAGATATGAATCCCTCAAGTTGTATCATATACACCTCTTCAATCAGCTTTTCATTTAGGAAAGCTGTTTGCACATCCATCTGCCAGATCTCATAGTCCAGATGGATAGCTATCACAAGCATTATCTAAATGGGTTTGAGCATTATCATAGAAGAGAACATATCGTCATAGTCAATACCATGACATTGACGATACCCCTTGGCAACCAGACGGGCTTTATAAGTCTTCACCTTTTCATTTGCACTTCTTTTTCTTTTGAAGACCTATTTACAACCAATGAATTTAACCCCTTCGGATGGATCAATCAATGTCCATACATCGTTAACCTTCATGGACTTCATTTCAGATTTCATGGCCTCAAGCACTCTCTCGAAATCAGATCTCTGCATAGCATCCATGTAGGTGATCAGATCCTCATTGTTCTCAACGAGTTCAATGGGATCACCATCCTGGACTAAGAAATCATAGTATCTATCCAGCTGATGCGGTACTCTACTAGATCATCTTAAAGATGCAGGTACATTAAGCTCCAAATTTGATCTAATCGAATCCGATTCTGGTTTAGCTATAGGTGTCAATTTTTCTATCTGTTGAACTTCCATAAGTTCAACCTTAGAGACAATATTTTCTTCACAAAGAAACTTCTTTTTCAAAAAGATTGCCTTAAGGCTGACGAACATTTTTTATTCTTTAGCATGATAGAAATAGTAATCCTTACTTTCTTTGAGATATCCTATAAACACATACTTATCAAATCAAGATCCAAGCTTATCTATATGCAAATGTTTGACATAGGCCAGACAACCCCATACCCGCAGGTGTGAGAGTGTAGGCTTACGTTGTCCATATCTCCTATGGAGTCTTTGCGATAGATTTACTTGGTACATTATTCAATATATAACATGCAGTCATAAGAGCATAACCCCAAAATGAAATAGGCAGACTAGCAAAATCTATCATGGATCGAACCATGTCCAATAAGATTTGGTTTCTTTTTTTCGATACATCATTATGCTGTGGTGTCTCAGGAGGAGTCCACTATGAGAAAATTTCATTCTATCCTAGATATGTCAAAAACTCACTAGATAGATATTCACCTCCTTGATCCGATTGAAGAGTTTTAATATTCTTTTCAATTTATTTTTCTACTTCACTTAAAAATCTTTTGAACATTTCAAATGAATTCGACTTATGTTTCATCAGATAAACATATCCATACCTGGATAGATCATTTGTGAAAGTTATGAAGTAGAAATATCTACCTCTAGCATCTGTGCTTATTGGTCTACATACATCAGTATGTACTGGACCTAAGAGCTCAGTAGCTTTTTCATCCTTTTCAGTAAAAGATGACTTGATCATTTTTTCAAAAAGACGGAACTCATAGATCGAAAGTGATTCATAATCACTGACTTCAAGGATTTCCTCTTGAGTCAACCTGTTTATCCTATTTTTGTTAATGTGACCTAGCCTACAGTGCCATAGATAGATATCAGAAATATCATCTAATCTAGGATATTTTCTAGAAGTGTATATTACACTCGTAAGCTATGATAAAATATAAATATCATTTCTTTGTTGTTCTTGCATTATTGTAATATCATTCATAATGATATTATAATAATCTCTCTTTATAGATAAATGATAATCATCTTTGGCTAAAAGGCTAACAGAGATTATATTCATTAGAAAGAAAGGATAATAATGACATTCATTTAAAGAAATGATATTAGTATTGAGAATAAGTTGAACTATTTTCATAGCTAGAACTGAAATAGATCTTCCATCTTCAACATTCAGAAATCACTCATTATTCTCAAATCTTCTACTAATTTGAAATCATTGCAACGTATTGTAATTATGGACTAGACTTTCGATATCTAATACCCAAGTAGAAGTATCACAAATAGAGAAATTATAAGGTATTATCATATAACATCCTTGATCAGGAACTACTTACTCATCTCTCTTATTCAATCTGTTGGGGTCATGGAAATCACGATACTGAGGACAGTTTCTCTTTCAATATCCCTTCTTTTTACAATGAAAGCACTCTGCCTGATCTAGATTATTCTTGGATCTTATGTTTAAATTGGGCATAGAGGCCCCAGCATGAATCACTTCGTACTGCTGAACAATATTCAACTTTCGATACTTATTATCGAAGTTGGATCCCATAAGTTAATCACTGTCTAATAGTGAATGGAATAACTGTGGTTAGGATTTAACTGCATAAAGGAGAACCAAAAGCCTAATTAGTAATTGATTCATTAAATCTAAAGATTTGAACTTTAATCAAAAGGTTTCTTCTACTATTTTATTTGAATTGATAGCCTCTACCTTCAATTCGAAAAATTATCCTAATTTCTTAGTGGATACTACAATCCACATAGATTGCACACAAGCCCAACTATGGTTGATTAATCTATGTACATCTAAGGATAGGTTCATAATCAATTATTTTTTTAAATAATTTTTAGTAATTTAATTTTGCCCCAGATATCTTTTTAGTAGGCTAGGACTTCCACTGAAAGTTTCGGTTAGGTCCAACCATTAACATGATCATACTTGGTTCATCTAACTAATGAATGATTAAGTCCAACTATGGTTGGTCAGTCTAACCATCATTTAGAAAGATGCGGCTAAGAAATCATATTATAAATGATAATTTTCTTAGCGGATAAGCACTAGGCCTATGGGCCTCCAATGATTATCCAACTAATGGACTCATTATCATCCACTTAATGGAAGGCTATGATCTAGTTATCACCATAACTATTTTATTTTAAAAATCTAATAATTTTAGAAGATTTAATTAATTTAATTTAGAGAAAAGATTATATTAACCAGTTTGTCATGGTCCTCCCACTAGTTTCATCAAGTCAGCTTAAGGGAGATCATTAATAGGCTGGTCTAGGAGCACCTAAATCAGTTACACTGATTTACCTAGTTGACATGAATCAACTCAAATTGTCAAGTAATCAGATCAAAACTTAATCTCACCAAGAAAACTATGTAAGTGAGATCGATGGGAGGATCTAGCAAAGCTTACCTTAGACACTATCAAAAATGGCCAGATAAGCGGACTGCTAATTAAAAACCATCGATCGTATGTGCCAAACTTACCTTAGATACCAACTGATTTAATTAGTCTTGATTAAATCAACCTAGCAGTTTGAGCTAGACCACTTAGCCAAAAATCAAGTCCATTTGGTTCTTGTTAAAGACATGAACTTGATCAAATATAACTATTATAATTGATCTAGAGAATCCTTGACCTAATCTAATATAATAATTAATTAGATTTAGTTAATTTTTTAATTAAATTTATTCTTTAATCTAATCTTAGATCTAACCCAATTAATGAACCTAATCTCCACTAATCCATTAACCCAATGTGTTATGATTCATGTCATAGGATCTTTAATTTATAGTCCTAGAACCTAATCAAATAACTTCTTAATTCTTAATTAATTTTGGACTAAGGATTGGGATTTAACTTTTTAAAAATAATTTTGATATTTATAAAATATTTTTATAATATGGTTCTATCAACCAAGTTGTATGTTTGATTTATAATCAATATGCAAGTAAAATAAACATGAAACTACTTTGGATCTAATCCAAATAGATTCATGTATTTGAAACAGTTTTAACACCAATCAATCATAAATCAACTTAGATCAAATTTAATATATTTATGATAATTAAAATTAGATTAAAATATTTTAATCAGATTATAAAATTTTTTAGATCTAATCTAAAATTTTATGATTAATATTTTAGATCAGCACGTAGTACAACAATCTTTCCACAGTAAAGGGTAAACCTTACAGCAGGACAACCTTATAGCAGTTCGTGCAATCTAAAAATTTTATTTTTAGATATAAAACTATTTTAAATCTATTAAATTATAAATAAAATTAGATTAAATCTAATAAATTTATGATTAGAAGCAGATCATCACGAACTAGGATAACCTTTTTACTGTAAGAGATAAATCTTACGGTAGGACGATCTTATAGCAGTTCGTGAGATTTAAATTTTTATTTTTAGATTTAATAATTAAATTATAAATTAGATCTAATCTAAAAAAATAATCTAAATATGCTCAAGAAATTATGTAATAAAATCTAGGCTCTGATACCAATTGAAGAAATCAGATCTAGGATTTTAGAGCTAGATCTTGAAACTTTTTCGAGATCAGACTGCGAAAGACTAAAATTAATTAAAATTAATTTTAAATATTTAAAAATACTTTAAATCTAAGATCTATTATATGATCATGGCATGTTATTAAATTAAAAATAAAAAAAATATAAAGAAAAAAAATTATGTTGATCTTATCAACATGCAACAATACTACATCCAATGCAGCTATAAAACCAATAGATCAGATCTATTATTTATGTAAGTTAGACCTTCTAACCTACTGATCCAGACTTAAGGATGAAGTCATGAGCCATACATGCATCTGGCATCTAGGAGTCATCTACAAGAGCCCACGAGCACGATCAGAAATGCTGATGCGGAAAATTAGCACAATATGTTAGTACTATGCTGATCTTTCTTTGATGGTTGATTATATGCCTTCTTCTTCTGAATTTAAACTCTTCCAAAGAGGAGAAGGAGAAGAGGAGGTTTCAGATGTGAGACACTCTCAAAAAGCTCAAAGAAGGAGGAAGGAAAGAGGTGAACACAGCAACCATAGAAAAAGACCCTCTTCTTCTTCTCTTTGCACTCACCTAGACACCTAGTTTTGTGTCTATTGAATCTCAACACCCAAGAATTATTTTTCTCTGATTTTCACACACCCAAATCCTCTCTCAAAGATCTATGTTTTACAAAAAAATTAAGTAAAAATTTATTTTAAATAATAAGTTATAAAAGAGCCTTATCTAGATCAAATTTTTAGATAAGGCAGGACCATATATGGCAAGTTGTTGGGGCACCCAACACTTGGGCACCCCCTCCTCATCCCATGCCATGGACCACCACAAAAGAGTATACAAAAACCCTCTTTTTATCATAAAAATCATAAAAGAAATCAGGGTAGGGCGGCACACAAGGGAAGAGTCAATGTTTGTTGGGATTCTATTATATAGAGTCCAATACCATAACAACTTTCCATCTATTGACTTGGTTCTTAACTAATTTCCAAATAAATAAGAGAGAAAGAGAAGGGCATGCGTGAGAGGGCCTGGGGAGAGGATTTTCCATGAAAAAATTCTAAAAAATAGGAGTGGATGGGTGTTGGGGCTAAGGTGGCGCAAGGAGGGAAGTCCTAGTCATACTAGGACTTTCAATTTGACTTGGTCAAACAAAATCTTTTAACCAAATTAAATCAGATTTATTTTAATCTAATTAAAATAGGTCTTAATCTAACCAAGATCTTAATTAAATTAAATTAAATTAAATTTTAACTTAATTTTTAATTAAATTAGAGATTAGATTGATATAAGTCCTAATCTCACTAAGACTTCCAATTTGACTTGGTCCAACTTGATCTTTAGACCAAATAAAATTAAAATTTATTTAACCTAATTAAAATAGATTTTAATTTAATTAAAAATTTAATTAAATTAGATTAAATTTAATTTAATTTTTAATCAGATTAAAAATTGAATTAATCCAAGTCCTAATTGAACTAGGACTAGTTCTTCCTTGCACTTGGCTTATCCAATAAGCCAATTGAACTTGATCAAATCAAGTCCAAACTAAATCTAATTAAATTATATTTAATTAGACTTAATTTTAGTCCTCTGACTTAATTAAATTAAGTCAAATAGCAATCGAATTGCTAATCAATCCTCCTGCAATACTTGTGCTAGGTTAAACATCAATTGTATTGATCGTTTAACCCTAGAATGATTCTAAATTGCTGATCAACCATTCGATCAGATTATGAACTCTAATGTGTGTGATTCATAGGTTCAAATCTAAGTCGGTAGTATAGAAATAGATTTTTATACCAATCGAAGTAACCATCTAACAATGATACACAATGATCGGATAGGTCAAATGTGTAGAACATCCTTAGAACCCATGGGGATATAGTTTCCATATAATTCATCTCCTTGACCAAAATATTCGTAGGTTACCTCAGAGTTCAACTATCAGCTCTGATCAAGTTATCTATATTGTATTTCAAAATATCAAATCTATCTGATAGATTATCCTAGCCAAGATTTTGCTATATTGAAAGACAGTGATATATTCTTCTCCAACTCTTGGACCGATCAATTTCATCTTGATCATACACCAACTTTGCAAGTACTTGATTATGCCCAGAAGCCTTCCATTACTAAATTAAAAATTCAGTTAGTCCAGTATCAAAGCATAATGAGTTGCTTGCAAATCACTGAGGTGATCTTAGGTCTAAGGGACACTTATATCTATATTCCATCAGAGACATTCTCGATAGCAGAATGCTCTAGAGTTGGTCATATTCAATGACGATGTATCCATATATCTCACATGTATGTCATATCAGTTTCTCCATATTTCTTAGTTAAGAGGACAACCAACCTATATGGCATACAACGATCTTGGCTCGATAGATGCTGTCGCCCTAATTAATAGCCTATCATTTGATCGTGAACAAATTTAAGGACTAATCAATAAATTCTCTCTTTATCGAATCTAAATAGTCCAAAGAACTTCTTCACAATAATGGAGTTCGTTAGAAGATGAATACTTTATGATGAAAAGATGTCAAAAATATATTTTATTCATTAATAAATTATTTATAGATACAATGTAGCTCAACCATTAATAGACTGATGATTGATTTTGGGACATATTTTCCAACAAAAAATACTGTGGCTCTCACCCTCTTTTAAGCAAGCCAAAGCCTAGAGAGATATTATACTTATATTTGGTCGTTTCCTGTTCAATGATCAGTTCGGTCCTCATTCGATAAGAAGCTAATATACAAAAGCCAATCTATTATGTAAGCCGGGTACTCCATGATACTGAGACCAAATACACGAAGCTGGAAAAGGTCATCTATGCTCTTTTGATATTTGTGAAGAAGTTACGCCCGTATTTTCAAGCACACACCATCGTTGTCCTTACTGACCAACCAATCAGGTTGGTGCTGTATTGATCCGATACTTTTGGACGTTTGGCCAAATGGGCTATTGAATTGAGAGAATTCGATATCAAATATTTATCGAGACTATCCATCAAAGCTCAAGCGTTGGTGGATTTTATTCTTGAGTGCACAATTTCAAATGAAGAACCAAGCGATGTAATAGCTCATCCAACCGATGAATGTTGGGTTCTACATGTTGATGGATCTTTGAATGCCATAGACGCAGGTGCCGGTTTGATTCTAACAAATCTAGATTGGGTGGTAGCAGAGTATGCTCTGCGCTTCAATTTTTCAGCCTCCAATAATAAAGCCGAATATGAAGCATTGGTAGTGGGCTTGAGAATAGCAAATAAAATGAGAGTTCGGTGTCTTACAAACCGCGGAAGTTAAGCAGGGAAGTGGGGAGGTAAGATACATGGGATTGATTTTTGAAGAGGAAAAGAGGAAATAAACATAATTTGTTTAGTCCATCTTGCACGGGGTAGCCATGTATCTGGGATCTCGTTGGCGCTGAAACATTTAATAAATCTAGCAACCGACCACCGCATTCGGCATGTTCCGTACCCAATGTCCTCGCATGCATGTTGAGGACAGCATAGAATTTTCTCTTTTGCTCGCTTTTCACTTCAACTACCACCTCGTTCACCCTTTGCTTGATATTACAATTATCCTACACGGATGCAAAGAGATCTCCTGCATGGAGGCCCGGGAAACAGATTTTGGCATTACACACTATTGACAGAGTTATGTTGCGAGATTGAGCACAATTGCGATGCCCATTTTGACTTTGTGCCTCCTGCTAAGGGATGTTATGTGCCTTTTATTAATGTCTCTCCGGATTCTTGATCCAATGCCCACTTCCTAGGTATTTTCTTATCAAATTTGTTGTCAAATTATGAATTTTCAGCATTCAGCCAGAGGCTTGGGCACAGCTGTTCCATTAAAATTCGCAGCCTATTCTGCTTAAGATGCTGGTCCCTGTGGGACAAAAAGGTGGAGTCCACAAGCTTAAAGAACACCGATAGGGATGAAAATAGGTCAGGTCAGATCAGGCTTTAGCTCAAACATACTAGGCCTATATTATAAAATACTAGTCTGAGTCTGACCTATTAGACTGATTCAGACTTAAAATGAGACTCAGCCTAGCCTATTTTATAAAATAAAATGACCTGGTCTAGCCTAAAAGTCTATTTAAAAGTAGAGATGGAAATAGGTCAGGCCAGGACTGTATTGTAAAATACTAGCTCGAGTCTGGCCTGTTGGACTAGTTTAAAATAAGACTCAATCTGGCCTATTTTACAAAATACATGAAAAATACTTGTGATAATTAACAAATCCAATATGTTCTAAACCAAGTTACAACTATAAATTAAAAAATAGAGGTATGTAAATTAAAAAAAATAATGGCAAATTCCATCAAACCATCACAAGTCTCAATGTCAAGTTAAAAAACAAAAATAAAAACTTCAAACAGGTAGGTTCCATCAGATCATTAAAAATCACAATAAAATAAAAAAATAGAAATAAAACCTCTCAGCAAAATCTAATATTTTTCATCATAGCTCCAAATTAAAAATTAGCATTAAAACTCTCAATAGGTAGGAAGTAGTACAGCAAGTAGCAAGAGCAAGACATCAAATCCTTCAAAATAAAAAATTAATTTATGTTATCAAACCATAAAATAGTCTGACAAAAAAATTAATTTAATAAATATTAAAAAAATAACCATTTCAATATATAAAATTTATACCTTTTGCTTCCTTTTCAAACCATATTTATTGCGGAGCCAATCCCCATCACAAATGAGTGCTTCAACAGATTCTTCATTCAATTTAGCATGATATTCATCTATAATTCTTCCTCCAGCACCGAATGTAGACTCTGATGCCACTATTGAGATTAGAATAGCTAGTATATCAGCTGCCATCTTTGACAAGATCTTATATTTCAAGCTATTGTTCCTCTACCACTCCAAAGCACTAAAGGAGTTAGAATTACCATCAGGAATATAAACACCCTCCTTAAGATAAGATTCTAACTCTGATTTCACTATGGGGGACTGCTTTCTTTTCACGCACAATGCCCATAATTTGATCAAATCTAGTGGTAAAAAAATGTTTAGATACGGCAGTAGATAAAGAGTTGCTGCCATCGGTATTTACTTCACAAGAGGATGGCTCTTCCCTACTCAAATTCACATACTCATCATATAATACTTGTAATGCTGGGCGCACTTTGTTCACATTCTTTTCAACCTCAGATTCTAGTTTATATATCAAGGGAAAACATATTTCAACAACATGAAATTTGCACCTAGGATCTAAGACACTAGCAATAGCCATCAAAAGGTTACATTTCCCTTAATATTTGTCAAATTTTTCCTTCATTGGCTTTGCCATTTCTTTCATAAAGAAGTCCCAATCCCTTGCTGCAGCATTAATTACCTCTTTAACCCTATAAACCTCAGCAAGATATAAGTTAGCAGTAGGATAATCACTGCCTGAGATGACATGAGTAGCTAAACTAAAAACTTCTAAAAGTCAGCAAACCTTCTCAACCTTTTCCCAATCCTCAGGTGAGGGCGCATAATTATAATGTGGCTCTCTTTTCTTATAAGATATAAATGCAATCTTGAATTTTAAAGCAGAAGACAACATCTCAAATGTAGAATTCCATCTTGTCGGATAATTAATAATTAATTTTCTTTCTTTTAATCACTTTTGTTCAACAACAACACAAAAAGCTTTCAATCTTGAATCAGAGTAATTATTATACTTCACATTCTCACGAATGTTGTGAATGACATTCTTAATCTTACCAAGGCCATCTTGCACCAATAAATTTAGTATGTGTGCACAACATCTGACATGAAACAACTCTCCATCAAGAACTAACTTGTTGCATAGTGATAAGTTTTTCTTGAGATTTCTTATGCATGAGTCATTATAAGATGCATTATCAACAGAAACTGAAAACACTTTATTTTCAATCCCCCATGCCTTCAAATACTTAAAAATCGCATCAACCACATCAACTCCACACCTTGAAGTAGGAACTTTTACAAAACTCAAAACTCTCTTTTGAAGATTCCATCCTCCATCAATAAAATGGCCAGTAATAACCATGTATTCAGCTACTTGGTGACTTGATTTCCACATATCTATAGTTATACTAATTTTGTTCACACTATTTAACAAAGCCTTCAATTTTTTTTTCTCAACCTCATAGATTGTTAAACAATCAGCCCTTGCAGTTTTACGAAAAATTTTCTGAAACTCAGGATTTGCATATTGAAAACCCCACATCCAAATCTCATCCTCAACAATACTAAAAAGATGCTCATGTACCATTATAGCAGAAGCAATAATTTCTCTTATTTTTTCATTAGAATACTTAGCACCAGGAGTAACAAAAGGATTAATACCTGAATTGGAAGAATGAAATGGAATGGTGGTTTGCTTCTTTTGCCGCGCCATGTGCAACCTCTTTTGCAAGCAACTCTGGGAATGTCTTTTAAGATGGCTTGTGCTAGCCCCCCTCCCACCAGTAGCTAGTTTTTCTTTACAATAGTTGTATACAGCATTCTTTCCACCTCCAGCGACATCAATTTCATGAAAGTCATTCCAAACAACTGATGTTTTTTTGCCTCTTCTTATTAGTGATACAATCCTCATCTCTTGGCCCTTCATGTTCTAAGAGAGAACCCAATTGATCACTGTCATTGCCAGGTTTGTCATCATCTTGAAGCATACTTAAATATATTGGTCTACGTTGAGTGGCCTCATGAGATTCATTTAAAGGAATAGAAGTAGGAGTAGATGACATTATTTCATTGCTTTGAAATGGAGAAGCCATTAGATAGACCTATAACATACAAACCAAGAAAGTATATATTAATATATTGCACACAAATAGGTTGGTAAGTGGTAACCACGCAGCAAAAGAATATGAATAAAATAGTAATTTCTAAAACACCAAGCCTTATAATACATAGTATGATAACTTTGTAGCAACATTAGAACCAATCGATTTTGGTACTATAATTTTTAAGCAATAAGATTGAAAAGAAAAATTAATAAAATTAAATCAATGAATATAATAGTAAATCAATGAAAATAAAAACTAACTATTGATAAAAATATAGTAAGTCCATTGAAAATTAACTATGTTCAAGTCCGCTTATGCAGCTAATATATCCACGAAAATAGGGATAAAAATAGGTCAGGCCAGGCCCGACTTTGGCTTAAATAGGCCAGGCCAATACTAGCCTGAGCCTAATCTGTTGGACTAATTCAGATTTAAAATGAGGCTCGACCTGGCCTATTTTATAAAATAAAATGGCCTGGCCTAGCCTGAAAGCCTATTTAAAAGTAGAAGTGGAAACAGACCAAGCCAGCCCAGGCTTTAGCTTAAATAGACTAAGCCTGTATTGTAAAATACTAACCGAAGTCTGACCTATTGGACTGGTTTAAAATAAGACTCTGTCTGACCTATTTTACAAAACACATGAAAAATACTTGTGACAATCGACAAATCCAGTATGTTTCATAACAAGTCACAATTATCAATAAAAAAATAGAGGTCTACAAATTAAAAAATATAATGGCAGATTCCATCAAACCATCACAAGTCTCAATGTCAAATTAAAAAATAAAAATAAAACCTTCAAATAGGTAGGTTCCATCAGATCATTAAAAGTCACAACAAAATAAAAAATAAAAATAAAACCTTCCAACAAAATCCAATATTTTCCATCACAGCTCCAAATTAAAAAATAGCAGTAAAACTCCCAATAAATAGAAAGTAGTACAGTAAGTAGCAAGAGTAAGACATCAAATCCTCAAGGTGATTTCTTCTTGTTCAGACTCCTTCAAAATAAAAAATTAATTTATGTTATCAAACCATAAAATAGTCTGACAAAAAAATTAATTTAATAAATATTAAAAGAATAACCATTTTAATATCTAAAATTTATATCTTTTGCTTTCTTTTCAAATCATATTTATTGCGGAGCCAATCCCCACCACAAATGAGTGCTTCAATAGATTCTTCATTCAATTTAGCATAATATTCATCTATAATTCTTCCTCTATGTAGACTCTGATGCCATTGTTGAAATTGGAATAGCTAGTATATCAGCTGCCATCTTTGACAAAATCTTATATTTCAAGCTGTTGTTCCTCCACTACTCCAAAGCCCTAAAAGAGTTAGAACTACCATTAGGAATATAAACACCCTCCTTAAGATAAGATTCTAACTCTGATTTCACTGGGGAACTGCTTCCTTTTCATGCACAATGCTCATAATTTGATCAAATCCAGTGGTAAAAAAAAATTTAGATACGGCAGTAGATAAAGAGTTGCTCCCATCAGTATTTACTTCATAAGAGGATGGCTCTTTCCTACTCAAATTTACATACTCATCATATAATACTTGTAATGCCGTGCGCACCTTTATTCACATTCTTTCTTAGCCTTAGATTCTGGTTTATATATCAAGGAAAAACATATTTCAACAACATAAAATTTGCGCCTTGGATCTAAGACACCAGCAATAGCCATCAAAAGGTTACATTCCCCTAAATATTTATAAATTTTTTTCTTCATTGGCTTTGTCATTTCTTTCGTAAAGAAGTCTCAATCCCTTGCTACAGCATCAATTACCTCTTTCACCCTATAAACCTCAGCAAGATACAAATTAGCAGTAGGATATTCATTGTCTGAGATGACATGAGTAGCTAGACTAAAAACTTCTAAAAGATGGCAAACCTTCTCAACCTTTTCCCAATCCTCAGGTGAGGGCGCATAATCATAATGTGGCTCTCTTTTCTTATAAGCTGAAAATGTAATCTTGAATTTTAAAGCAGAAGACAACATCTCAAATGTAGAATTCCATCTTGTCGGACAATCAATAATTAATTTTCTTTCTTTTAATCCCTTTTGTTCAACAACATCACAAAAAGCTTTCAACCTTGAACCAGAGTGATTAATATACTTCACACTCTCATGAATATTGTGAATGACATTCTTAATCTTACCAAGGCCATCCTGCACTAATAAATTTAGTATGTGTGCACAACATCTGACATGAAATAACTCTCCATCAAGGACTAACTTGTTGCGCAGTGATAAGTTTTCTTTGAGATTTCTTATGCATGAGTCATTATAAGATGCATTATCAATAGAAACTGAAAATACTTTATTTTCAATCCCCCATGCTTTCAAACACTTAAAAATTGCATCAGCCACATCAACTCCATGCCTTGAAGCATGAACTTTTACAAAACTCAAAACTCTTTTTGAAAGATTCCATCCTCCATCAATAAAATGGTCAGTAATAATCATGTATTCAGCTACTTGATGACTTGACTTCCACATATCTATAGTTATACTTATTTTGTTCACACTCTTTAACAAAGCCTTTAATTTTTTTTCTTAGCCTCATAGATTGTTAAACAATCAGCCCTTGCTGTTTTATGAGAAATTTTCTGAAATTCAGGATTTGCATATTCGAAACCCCACATCCAAATCTCATCCTCAACAATACTAAAAGGATGCTCATGTACCATTATAGCAGAAGCAATAATTTCTCTTATTTTTTTTTTAGAATACTTAGCACCAGGAGTAACAAAAGGATTAATACCTGAATTGGAAGGATGAAATGGAATGGTGGTTTGCTTCTTTTGCCGTGCCATGTGCAACCTCTTTAGCAAGCAACTCTAAGAATGTCTTTTAAGATGGCTTGTGCTAGACCCTCTCCTACCAGTAGCTAGTTTTTCTTTACAATTATTGCATACAGCTTTCTTTCCGCCTCCAGCAACATCAATTTCATGAAAGTCATTTCAAACAACTGATGTTTTTCGCCTCTTCTTATTAGTAATACAATCCTCATCTCTTGGCCCTTCATGTTTTGGGAGAGAACCCAATTGATCACTATCATTGTCAGGTCTGTCATCATCTTGAAGCATACTTAAATCTATTGGTCTACGTTGAGTGGCCTCATGAGATTCATTTAAAGGAATAGAAGTAGGAGTAGATGAAATTATTTCATTGCTTTGAAATGGGGAAGCCATTAGACAGACCTATAACATACAAACCAAGAAAGTATATATTAATATACTACACAGGTTGGTAAGTGGTAATCGTGTAGCAAGAAAATATGAACGAAATAATAATTTCTAAAATACCAAGCCCTATAATACATAGTATGACAACTTTGTAGCAACATTAGAACTAATCAATTTTAGTACCATAATTTCTAAGCAATAAGATTGAAAAGAAAAATTAATGAAATTAAATCAATGAATGTAATAGTAAATCAATGAAAATAATAACTAACTATTGATGAAAATGTAGTAAGTCCAATGAAAATTAATTATGTTCAAGTCTGCTTATGTAGCCAATATATCCACGAAAATAGGGATAAAAATAAGCCAGGCCAGATCAGACTTTGGCTTAAATAGGTCAGGCCTGTATTATAAAATACTAGCCTAAGCCTAGCCTGTTGGACTGATTCAGACTTAAAATGAGGCTCGGTCTGGCCTGTTTTATAAAATTAAGTGGCCTGGCCTAGCCTGATTAAAAGTAAAGATGAAAATAGGCCAGGCCAGACCAGACTTTGACTTAAATAAGCTAGGCCTGTATTATAAAATACTAGCCTAAACTTGGCCTAGACTGGTTTAAAATAAAACTCGGACTGGCCTATTTTACAAAACAAATAAAAAATACTTATGACAATTGACAAATCCAATATATTCCATAACAAGTCACAACTATAAATTAAAAAATAGAGATCTGCAAATTTAAAAAAATAATGGTAGAATCCATCAAATCATCATAAGTCTCAATGTCAAATTAAAAAACAAAAATAAAATCTTCAAACAGGTAGGTTCCATCAAATCATTAAAAGTCACAACAAAATAAAAAATAGAAATAAAATCTCCCAACAAAATTCAATATTTTTCATCACAGCTCTAAATTAAAAAATAGTAGTAAAAGTTCCAATAAGTAAAAAGTAGTACAGCAAATAGCAAGAGCAAGACATCAAATCCTCAAGGTAATCTCTTCTTGTTCATACTCCTTCAAAATAAAAAATTAATTTATGTTAACAAATCATAAAATAGTCTGACAAAAAAATTAATTTAATAAATATTTAAAAAATGATCATTTTAATATCTAAAATTTATATCTTTTCACTTTTTTTTCAAACCATATTTATTGCGGAGCCAATCCCCACCACAAATGAGTACTTCAACAAATTCTTTATTCAATTAAGCACGATATTCATCTATAATTCTTCCTCTAGCACTGAATGTAGACTCTGATGCCACTGTTGAGGTTAGAATAGCTAGTATATCAGCTGCCATCTTGGACAAGATCTTATATTTCAAGCTATTGTTCCTCCACCACTCCAAAGCACTAAAGGAGGAGTTAGAACTACCATCAGGAATATAAACACTCTCCTCAAGATAAGATTCTAACTATGATTTCACTGGGGGAACTACTTTCTTTTCACGCACAATGCTCATAATTTGATCAAATCCAGTGGTAAATAAAGGTTTAGATGCGACAGTAGATAAGGAGTTGTTACTATCAGTATTTACTTCATAAGAGGATGGCTCTTTCCTACTCAAACTCACATACTCATCATATAATACTTGTAATGCCGTGCGCACTTTGTTCACATTCTTTTCAACCTCAGATTCTAGTTTATATATCAAGGGAAAATATATTTCAACAACATGAAATTTGCACCTAGGATCTAAGACACTAGCAATAGCCATCAAAAGTTTATATTTCCCCTAATATTTGTCAAATTTTTTCTTCATTGGCTTTGCCATTTCTTTCATAAAGAAGTCCCAATCCCTTGTTGTAGCATCAATTACCTCTTTCACCCTATAAACCTCAGCAAGATACAAATTAGCAGTAGGATATTTATTGCCTGAGATGACATGAGTAGCTAGACTAAAAACTTCTAAAAGTCGGCAAACCTTCTTAAACTTTTCCTAATCCTTAGGTGAGGGCGCATAATCATAATGTGGCTCTCTTTTCTTATAAGCTGGAAATGCAATCTTGAATTTTAAAGCAGAAAACAACATCTCAAATATGGAATTCCATCTTGTCGGACTATCAATAATTAACTTTCTTTTAATCACTTTTGTTCAACAACATCACAAAAAGCCTTCAACCTTGAATCAGAGTGATTAATGTACTTCACACTCTCACGAATGTTGTGAATGATATTCTTAATCTTATCAAGGCCATCCTGCACCAATAAATTTAGTATGTGTGCACAACATATGACATGAAATAACTCTCCATCAAGGACTAACTTGTTGCACAGTGATAAGCTTTTCTTGAGATTTCTTATGTATGAGTCATTATAAGATACATTATCAACAGAAACTAAAAATACTTTATTTTCAGTCCCCCATGCTTTCAAACACTTAAAAATCGCATCAGCCACATCAACTCCATGCCTTGGAGCAGGAACTTTCACAAAACTCAAAACTCTCTTTTGAAGATTCCATCCCCCATCAATAAAATGGCCAGTAATAACCATGTATTCAGCTACTTGGTGACTTGATTTTCACATATCTGTAGTTATACTAATTTTGTTCACACTCTTTAACAAAGTCTTCAATTTTTTTTCTTAGCCTCATAGATTATTAAACAATCAGCCCTTACTATTTTATGAAAAAATTTTTGAAACTCCAGATTTGCATATTGGAAACCCCACATCCAAATCTCATCCTCAACAATACTAAAGGGATGCTCATGTACCATTATAGCAGAAGCAATAATTTCTCTCATTTTTTCATTAGAATACTTAGCACCAGGAGTAACAAAAAGATTAATACCTGAATTGGAAGAATGAAATGGAATGGTGGTTTGCTTCTTTTGCCGCGCCATGTGCAACCTCTTTTGCAAGCAACTTTAGAAATGTCTTTTAAGATGGCTTGTGCTAGCCCCCCTCCCACCAGTAGCTAGTTTTTCTTTACAATAGTTGTATACAGCATTCTTTCCACCTCCAGCAACATCAATTTCATGAAAGTCATTCCAAACAACTGATGTTTTTTGCCTCTTCTTATTAGTGATACAATCCTCATCTCTTGGCCCTTCATGTTCTAGGAGAGAACCCAATTGATCACTGTCATTGCCAAGTTTGTCAACATCTTGAAGTATACTTAAATATATTGGTCTACGTTGAGTAGCCTCATGAGATTCATTTAAAGGAATAGAAGTAGGAGTAGATGAAATTATTTCATTGCCTTGAAATGGAGAAGCCATTAGATAGACCTATAACATACAAACCAAGAAAGTATATATTAATATACTGCACACAGGTTGGTAAGTGGTAACCACTAGCAAGAGAATATAAACAAAATAGTAATTTCTAAAACACCAAGCCCTATAATACATAGTATGATAACTTTATAGCAGCATTAGAACCAATCGATTTTGGTACCATAATTTCTAAGCAATAAGATTGAAAAGAAAAATTAATGAAATTAAATCAATGAATATAATAGTAAATCAATGAAAATAATAACTAGCTATTGATGAAAATGTAATAAGTTCATTAAAAATTAACTATGTTCAAGTCTGCTTATGCCGCCAATATATTCATAGAAATATAAAAGTCACCAATAATGCATAGAACACCCAATGCTGCATCTATTTATTGACAGGTCATTAAAATACCTCCAAAATCAAAATTATACAAACAAGAAAAATTAGAATACATATAACTAATGCTAGAATAAAGAAAAATTAAATAACAATTACAAAGCATACCAATTTTGATGTCTAGTATGAGAAAAGCGGGAGTTTGCATCGACTAATTATCAATTAAATTGATGGCTCCCTTGACACACCTGGTCCTGTTTTAAAAATAAAATTATGAAATTGATAATTAAAAAGTAGACCAAAGAGGAAAGAAAATTTGGTATAATTTCATAAAGGGAGTGAGAGAATAAACATCAAAAAAAGAAAGAACAAAAGTAAATTTGGTAGTATATTTTCTTTTAAATTTGAACATAGTTAATTTTCAATGACTTGGTTACAAGTTCAATGAATAGAATAGTAAATCAATGAAAAACATCATTAAACAAAGCCAAAAATTCTAAGCATATAATAGAAAAAGAAATATAAATAATATCTATTAGGTGGGAGTCATACAATAAGGAATGATGGTTGTGATCGGTGATACTAAACATAACAAGAAAGGAATCGTACCCTATGCTTGTGGTGGTCTCTGGAAGGGTAAAAGACTGATGACAGGATAAAAGACTCAACGAAGGTTAAAAGACTTAAGGAGTCAAGGGAGGATGAAAGTCTAAAAGACTCTTCTGTCTCCTTGATTCTCGAAAGGACTAAAGTAATTAGGAATTGGTGGATAACTGGGTAAGATCAATAATTAATTAATTATATAGATTAATAAAATAATTATTTTTTATTAATATATATAATTATATATATATAATTTATATAGGTCAGTCCGTAGGCTTTCAAGTCAGGTTTTGAAATTTTAAGTCTGACCTATTTATTTTAATAGATTTTTTTAAAAGCCTATGTCTGGCTTATTTAGATAAATAGATCAAGCCAAGCTGGTAGCAGGCCAGGCCATAGGCCACTGACAGGCCGCCTAGCCTATTTCCAACCCTAAACACCGGTCATGAGCAGATAAAGGTTATTTCTTTGAGCCTACCTGATAGAATCGGAAGAAACATTTATATTTTCTCTTAAAACGGGTCTGTGCAGATTGAAATGGGCAGTACCAATGTTAGAATCGGAACGACCATTTCTGGAGCTAGGGAATACCCAA
The DNA here is from genome assembly GCA_006176705.1 of Cocos nucifera. Lineage (NCBI taxonomy): Eukaryota > Viridiplantae > Streptophyta > Magnoliopsida > Arecales > Arecaceae > Cocos > Cocos nucifera. The sequence continues at coordinate 222,382 of QRFJ01002768.1, forward strand.
AGAAGGATGAAGGCCAGTAAACTCAGAATTTTTTGCTGATGATAAATATTTACATGCTTTAATATTAATGCATGGAGGACCAAAAGTATTGGAGTTGATTCAAACTGCCGTCCTGTACAAGCATCTCCATAATGGACAGGAGAAAATAAAATTGTCTCCATAATGGCGTTCTCCAAATCCTGGAATAAACCTGTTAGTTGCAATACGATACCTTATGGGTGGTTTACGTCAGAAGTTTCAGAGAGAATTCTGAATGGAAACTTTGCTCCATCATTATGAATTCTGCTACGTATACTCTAACCACTGGATGCTGGATACAAGCTGAGGGAATAGCTTATGGCGAATCACCTGGAAGACATCAATACTATAGCATCATTATATAGAGGTGCTTAACGGAAGGGTTCCAACGAGCTCCAACTAATATCCGGCCAGTTGCCAGCAACATAGTTTTGTTGGACATTTTTTCAGCAGATAACGTTTAGCGACTCCATTTACACGATGGGCCTCCTTGAAGAGAAGACGTAAAATAAAAATATAAAACAACGCAATAAACACGGACGAAGGAGCTACCTAGTTCGAGACGGAGGGATGAGTCTGCCTATGGTGTTATGCAGCATGGGCCCTTGGATCCATATTGAGATTTGTATAAAACAAATATTACATGCGATGCACATGAGCTGTTGGGGTGGTGGGCTTCATGATTCATGTGGGTATGTATTTAGTTCCATATTGACTATACATCAAAAAAATTTAGATACTTATATAGAATTAAAAAATTAAAATAATATATTTTGAATAATATTTTTAATAAAATCTTAGATTGTTATAAATAATATTAAAGTAGATTCAATCTATATATAATCTGTATAGACTAAAGACATTATAATATAGGTATCTATTTAGTTCCATATTAGTTATTTATTAGAGAGATTTTTGATATTTATATACAGAACTAAAGAATTGTTGGTGAGATTTTGGATTGTGGCAATTTATGTAAGAAAAGATTTTTGAATATATTAAAAAAAAATCTAAAAAAATCATGAATGGCTCTACCGAAGTAGCAATGGAGCTCCTCAAGTCATTTTCTGTATCTAAAATGAGAGATAATTATCTTACCGGTCTTTTCAAGAGGTCAAAAACCCACCCAAGATGATCAATAAGTACTTAAACTACTAAAGCATATTCTCGCTTCTTTATCTCATTACCCCAATCATAGACTCTGTCGAGCTTTATCACTAGTGCTTATTAGGCATTGGGATGTGAATTAAAGGCTTCCTTAGACCCAACCTAAACAAAACAATTACTTGACGCTACCCTCACGTCACGTGACAACAAATTTGGCTCCAAAATTTTCTGCTCAGATACGATCTCAATTGTCAAGTGATGTTGGCTTAGGTAAATGGGTTGTGTAATCTAACTTGGATGGCAGCTCTGTAGTTCCATCAAAGCATATTTGGGATCGCATTTGGCCCATGCTACAAATCCAACGGTTAGCTAGGTTTGGTTAGGTTGCACAACCCTTTTTCGGCTCTTTGATTTTATCATACTAAGCTAGAAGATGTTTATTAGATGTTAGCTAAGGAAAGACACAGCCTAATCCAGCCGGGTTGGTTTGAGCTGCACCCATAAGTTCTCTCGCATTCGCCTCTTTAAATACCCACGAAGCTGGCAGGCTTATCATATTCATTGGCAAAATCCATCCAACCATGTAAGAAAGCATCCACATCCAAAAATTTTGTCACAATACCCCTATGTTCTTTAGTGATGCCAAGAGCAATGGGTACAAACCTTTCTCGTCCTAGACTCGGACCAATCCTAATTTTAGCCTCAGTATTTTACAGCCAAATCAGTGTGCCCGAACAAGGAATCTATATGAAAGTTCTTCTTATAGTAGCTGGTGCAGAGTTGTCACATCTCCATTTACCGTTATCTCAAGGGGTCTAGCATCCATGGTTCCATCAATCGTTGCTGTTTCTTTATTAATCTATTATGGAGTTGCAAATGGATAAGGCTATTTAATAGGACAATACACTGCTGAAGTTTGAATGTTCATTGGACTACTTACTTCATCGAAGTTTGTAGCAATCGCATAACCTCCAACCGCGGTCAGGGCTAAGTAGCAAGTGTCTAAATTAAGGGCTGGCTAAAAAGTCTCAGCCATGTGAAATTTTGCTTGCACTGAAACCATACAAAGGTTCCAAATTAATGATTCAAAAAAAATATCCATAAATGGACAAGCGTTATATTTCATAGTCAAGTGCAAGACTATCTCTCCTAATTTATCTGTCAGTGTTTGGCTAAAACACTAATTAGCTAGCAATAATTCCTTCAGTAGAGCAACATGCTTTTTGGCTGAGGCTAGATGGAGAGGGATTCACCAATCCTTATCATGGCAAAGGCATAAGCATCCGCCTCCAAAATTTTCTTCACAATACCCCATGTCCTTTTGGCTGAAACTTGGAGCAGTGGGTACAATTAAAACTCGTCTATCCCAAACTCTGGCCAATTCTGGTTTTAGCCTCAGCATCGCTACAGCCAAGTCAATGTGCCCAAGCAAAGAAGTAATAAGAAGAGGTGTGTCCAGAAAGGACTAGTGGTTCTTTTTGTAGGAGCTAGTGCAGAACTACGACATCTCTATTTACCGATATCTCATAGAGTTTGGCATCCATGGTTCCCTTAATTGTTGCTACTTTTTTATTGGTTTGTTGTGGAGTTGCAGATGGGAGAGGCTATTCAACAAAGTACTACATTTCTGAAGTTTGAATGTTCATTGGACTGCTTGCTTAATTTGTCGAAGTTTTGTAGCAATCACATCACCTACAACCACGATCAGGGCTAAGGAGCAAGTGAATGAATTGAAGGCTAGTTGAAAAGTCTCAACCATACGGAATTTTGCTTGCACTGAAACCATCCAAAGGTTCCAAATTGACAGTTCAGAGAATATATATATAAATGGTTGACTGTAACTTAGCAAGTGTTATATTTCACACTCAAGTGCAAGACTATCTCTCCTTTTATCTATCATTGCTTGGCTAAAATGCTGATTTGCTGGCAATAATTCCTTCAGCAGATCAACATGTTTTTTTGTTGTGGCCAGACGGAGAAGGATTTGCCATCCTTATCATGGCAAAGGCGTAAGCAAGCATCCACCTCCAAAATCTTCTTCACATTATCCCTTGTCCTTTGGCTGAAGCCATGAGCAATGTGTACAAAACTCGTCCATCCCAAACTCTAGCCAATTCTGGTTTTAGCCTCAATATTTTGCTAGCCAAGTCAATGTGCGACCTTGTGGAATTTTGCTTGCGTCGAAACCATCCAAAGGTCCCAAACTGACAATTCAGCGAAAATATTTATAGGTGCTTGACCTTACCTTACCAAGTGTTATATTTTCCGCTCAAATGTAAGATGGTCTCTCCTTTATCTATCAACGCGTGGCTAAAGTACTGATTAGCTGGCAATAAGTCCTTTAGCAAAGCAACATGATTATTGGCTACAACTAGATAGAGAGGGATTTGCCCATCCTTATCATGGCAAAGCTGCAAGTTAGAGTGCACAACCAAACTAATCAAACCACAAAACCAATCCAAACTGCTAATTCTGGTTCGATTTACGATATCAAAATTTTAAAATTGGTTCACTAATCAGTATCTCGGTTCACTTTATTTTTTCCTATAATGTGCCCTAACCATCCTAAGGCCCCTGCATCCCCAACTTTCCTATCATGTTTGTGTCTCCCCTCTCCTCCTACTCCAACTTAAGTTTCGGCAGTTTGTGCCTCTACTCTCCTCTTACTCTGATCCTTGGCTCGTGCCTCCTCTCTCCTCCCACTCTAATTCTGGCTCATGCTTCCCCTTTCCTTTCACTCCGGCTCCGACTCATGCGTCCCCTCTGCTCCCACTCTTGCTCTATCTCATGCCTCCCCTTGGACCCCTCTCCTTCTACTCTAGCTCTAGTTGTTCAGGTTCCACTCATCCACCACATAATATCATTGTTCATGTCTCCAATTAGCTTTCCATTTAGCTAGAGTTAATAATTAGGTCAAGTCAGATCGGATTTGGATTGGGTCAAAAAAAAAAATCATCAATCCAAATCCGACATATTTATTAAATAGGTCAAAAATTTAGACATGAACCTAATCTGTTTATTAAATACGTAATCTGATTCAATTTGCTTAATCCATTTATTAAATAGGTCAAGTTAGGTTAAACAGGTTAAATAGATTAAATGAATTTTTAATGGGTTGAACAAGTTAAACAAGTTAAACATGTGGGGTTAAACAAGTCGGTAACAGATTAAGTAGGTCTTAAATAGATCAAACAGGGGTTAAATGGATTATCTAACCCAAACTAACTTGAATATTAAATAGGTTAAATAGATCAGATACCTGAAACTCATCAAATTTGATCCAAATATTAAACGAGTTAAATGGGTCGACCTGTTTATGATCCAAATCCGTTTAGCCTAAATCCAAACCTACTTGTAGCATGTCGAACGTGGATCAGATTAGTAGGTTGGATCATATTTTGTCAGCCTTACATTTAGCCCATTTAGCATGATGAGGACTTAACATGGATAGCAGCTCTTGTAACCTATCTCATAGGCTGCCCATTTGATTGAAGTCTAATAACCCATAACATGATAAACCAAATTGATTTTTTCATGCGATCGGTTGGGTTTCCATGTGTGTGTGTGTGTGCGCGCGCACGCACGTAGACACCGGATCTAATTCAATCCAAATTGAAGTGATATACCTGATGAAAATGGTCCAAAATGCTGGGATCTAGTCTCTCCAAATTAGACCTTAACAGAAAATGGCTAGTCCAATTCAGGTGTCAAGATTGATCTAGATAGGACCTGACTCGCCTTCAACCCTTCCGTCCTGACATCATTTTAGGGCCAGCTAGTTTTAAATCATGTCTTAGGATACATGGTGCTTCTAAAATATATAGACTGACTTAGCTAATCATATGCGCTTACAGAGCTTGCGTGTTGCATGAACATGGACAACCCTCCCACATGAACATTCAGCAATCAGCCACTTTCTTTGTTTTGCCATGGCAAAGGAGCCGACTCGCTCCGAATGATTTGTAATCACATTGGTAGGGAGTGCCTTTTCTGTGGTGCTTCCCTTGACAATGTGAACAATCACGGAAAACCACGCCGCCTCAAACGTCGAACGTCAGAAGTTCGGAAAGGAGAGTGCACACCGTCGGCCGACATTTTTTTTGGGTCGACACAATAGGCATCCTTCTCTAAATCCACTTCAACCAACCAAAATATATAGGGAAAATTGAGAAGATCAGCTCACCTCCTTTGCATCTTCTCACCAGAAGGTGATGGTCGGCGCAGGTTGTCCCCTACTGCATGTTTTCATTCCCAGCCCAAACCTCCCTGGGACATTAACGCATAAAATATTTGGACTCACGGTAGGGTGGATTCTGCAAGTCTGGACCCCAACCTTGTCCCGGAACAAATTCAGTCGAATCACCGTCACCAGGAACGTCTTCCACGAGAAATGGGCAGTCAGTGAGGTGGATGGCATCCTTCAAGGAAAAGTGGTTACGATAATAATAATACTTTGAGGCCAGAAGGGCAGCACACATAAAATAAGTAGCATCGTTAGTGGGTCGCTGTTGTGCACCACGTAGTGAGCCCACAACGATCCTCTTTAGCTGTCGTTCTCCACATCTAGACGTCCAAAGAGAAAAGAATGGCAAGGAAATGAGTACATGGGGCGGTGGAACGGCCTGTAGCTAGGGGTTTATCTTGGATAAAATAAGAATTCCCAACAAGAGATCGCTCGTGGGGTCTGCTTGTCCCCAGCCCGCATGCGTATTTATCAAGAGTGGGCACCGAGTGCAATGGCTTTCTTTAGTGGAAGATGGCCAAGGGACCTAGAAGGCTGGTGCTGGGGTTCCTGCTACTGCCTCTGCTCTGTGCCGCCATCCTGCGTTCCAATATCGCGCCTCTTCGTCTCTGTAATCCTCTCTAAATTTTTATATCAAATTCTTTCTTTCTAGTGTTAGCTGTGATTTAGTACCATTGGTGCAACTTGTCATTAGTTTGCATGATGGGTTGGGAATTAGGCTGCGTTAAGAATCTCTTTGAATGTTTTGTTGCATGAGAAGATGATCGAGCTGATTTCAGTCGATTTCTGATTTACCTTTTTCTCTCTCTCTCTCTCTCTCTCTCTCTCTCTCCCTCCCTTTTTTGATTATGAAGGGAAGTTGCAGTTATCCCATTGGTCCAACAATCTCATATTGATCGGAAGAAGCGACAGCGCAAATGCTGAGGATGTGGAGTTCACACGGTTTCTTCTGCGGAGACTAGTACGAGGTTTTCCTCCAAACTGCTTTCTCTTCCTATGATCAAATAAGATACATTAACATATGTCGATTGAATTCTTTAACACCATATAGGACTAGTTTCTCGAGGGAAAAAAAGAAAAAAAACACCCTTGTATAGGACGACGCGCGCCATGATCCTTCCACAGGAATGCCGTTTATAGATCGTAGGACAAAGGTCAATAAGATCTCACCCGCCTCTCTTAGTAAAGAGAAGTGATGAACCAATTTCCATGAGAAAGCAATCTCTTAATTCTGAAAAACTTTGTCACTTGACAGTGGTAATATTAGCCATTAAACAGTGGTAATAGGAAGCAAGGAAAAAACTTTGTCAGCTTTTTCTAAATTCTGAAAAACTTTATTAATTTGCTCATTAATGTCACATAGTCACTTGACAGTGGTAATATTAGCCAACGCCGTGTATTTGTGGGCCAGAATTCATATATTCCCTCTCCACAAGTATTCTGCGCGAATAAGCTACATTCCCACTATGATCAAGACTGATCCTTGACTCCAACAAAAGTGTTGGTATTGATGGCTTCCGAACGATATAGCTCCCCATGCTAAATAAACTAAGATTAGCAAGCATTTTTATAACTCGGGAAGGTCGCGTGCTGCAAAGTGGGACAACTATTTGAGGAGGAAATCATTTGCAGTTGAAACCTTGGCCAAGAAAGCGTGATCGCGAAGTCATAGCGGTGCTACCAAAAAGTAATCCACGCCCTAATAATTCCTTCGAACGGAAAATACCTTTTGGCAAATATTTTGTGTCGCTCCTTTTAGCCCATGGCTCTCTCTACATATCCCCACAGCTGGACTCCATATGCAGTCTAGAATAAATTCTACCATCACAACGTCTTGCTCGACAAGTCGGTCCATAAAGCCTAACCATCAAACACCATCCTGTTCACGTAGTCGCATACATACACCCATCCAATTCCAGCCAAAACGACGAACGGAACCAGATAATTTTGAGAGCCAAGCGCAAAGTCCTTGAGCTACATGGCAAGATGATCTTGACCCAGATGAAAACAGGTCATTGTTGAAATTACTGTACATGTGAGCATGGAATAATTGGTTATTAAATGGGGCCCGGTTAGCAGCATCAGATGCTACCATTTTTTTTTTGTTTGATGTTGCCAATTAGCATATACGTGTTAGCGCCGATCACTGACACATCCATCAAAACGTGTCACTTATCATGGCCTTCTTAATATGTACTGCAATTTTTGTAGATAGATAGCAACATTGCATCATTTAAACCTCAATTAGAGCAACTTTTGGTACATAAAGTACGAGCTACAAATTGGAGCGTGGCAAACTATCTCCATTGTAGGGTTGTTGGCTCGTTGTGATTAGCTCACTTAACGTAGAAAATAGAATCCGTTCATAAAAGCCGCTGTGGCGGCTTGTAGCATTTGGGACCACGCCCAACGCTATGGACTGGATTCGACCCATGCGGTAGGCCTAAAAAGAAATTATGTAATCCTGGCCGTTCAATGTGAGAATTTGTGGCGGATACCTGTTTCTGATTGGCATTCTCAAACCGGACCACGTTGCGAGTGGTGGGTCGCGTGATGTTTGCTCGGTAGCCAACATTCCATACAATCATCACTCTATGGTGGCCAGGTGGCACACGCCCTCTTGGATAAGTCTCACGTGTGAGAGCTTGCATGGAAGTTCCTAGGCACGTGTTACCTACTAAAGCTTAGAAAAGACGTTTACCCAAGTGGTCACAAGGTGGATGTATTGCTTTTCACACCTTAGATGCAAGTGGGTGAATTATGGTCGCCTGCGTTTGACTTTAACGGATCCTTTTAATTGGTAATTTATCTCGAGAGAAATGTATTCCCTATCCTTTTGAATGATTGCAGACAACATGCCTGGCTCACTTTTTATCCTATAACTTGGAGATTTATATAGCGCCAGACTTCACTCTAAATATTTGTCATTACTATCACATAAGACACAACAGTTTTAGCTTCAAAGAATTCTAGCTAACTTTCATAATTCCTTTCATGTTTACAAATTCCTTCATTATTTGAGTCGTATTATTTACACAAAATTCTCAACGAAAGAAAAAAAATATATAGAAAACCATGTAGCTCGCAAAAAAAAAAAAGTGCTGTTAATTTCTATTTTCTGTGCCAGCATGTTAGACCGCCACTGCCAGCGAGATGAGCAATAAAAGAGTCATGTCCGGTGTGTTGATATCTATGTTCACATATCAAACCAATTATATAAAATTTTGTATATCTACATATGATGTATTCACCCTTTTTTTTAGCTTAAAAAGGACAAAAGTTTCACTTCAGTCACCCTTCCAATTTTACATGCCAAGGCAACTAAAATTGAGTAATTGACGCAGGAAAAGCCCGAAGAGAGCTGAGCCAGAAAGGCATCTCCTGCATATCGGATCCCCAGTCCGACCTATGCGTCACTACGGATGCCGTCAGGATATCCACCGCCACCTCCTCCTCTCCCGCCATCGTCTACCTCACCGCCGGTCAACAACTTCCCCCTGGCTTCAAATCTTTCGTCCTCCGTCCCTACCCCCGGAAGACCGACTCCTTCGCTATGCTGCGCACGGCCCCCGTCCACCTCCTCGCCACCCACTCCAACCCTCCACCCTGCGACTCCACACACCCATTCCCTGCGATCCTCTTCTCCATCGGCGGCTTCGCCGGCAACTTCTTCCACGACGTCAACGACATCCTCATCCCCCTCTTCCTCACTGCCGGCCACCTCCGTTCCCGGGCCCAACTCCTCGTTGCCGACTTCGAACCTTGGTGGACCCAGAAGTACCGCCGCGTCCTCTCCCACCTCTCCTCCGCCGCCGACATCGCCGTCGCCTCCTCTCCCTCGACCCCCGTCGAGCCGAGAGTCCACTGCTTCCCGGCGGCCGTGGTGGGCCTCAAGTACCACGGCAACCTCCTCTGCAACTCCTCCGACGCCCCCGGCGGCATCTCCACCCTCGACTTCCGGCGCTTCCTCCACGGCGCCCTCGGCCTCAACGAAGAGCGTGCGGCGGGGGCGGAGAGGCCGGTGCTGGTGCTCATCTCGCGGCGGACGTCGCGGGCGCTACTGAACGAAGACGGGGTGGTGGCGCTGGCGACGGAGGTGGGGTTCGAGGTGGAGGTGGCGGCGCCGGCGAGGATGACGAGCGTGGGGGAGTTCGCCGGGGTGGTGAATCGGTGCGGGGTGCTGATGGGGGTGCACGGGGCGGGGCTGGCCAACATGGTGTTCCTGCCGGTGGGTGCGGTGGTGGTGCAGGTGGTGCCGTGGGGGCTGGATTGGGCGGCGGCGGCGTACTACGCGCGTCCGGCCAGGAGGATGGGACTGCGCTACGTTGAGTACCACACAGCGGTGGAGGAGAGCACGTTGTATGATAAATATCCCAAGGATCATCCGGTGCTCGTCGATCCGTGGGCGATAAACCGGCAAGGATACGATGTAAGCCGGCCGATATATACTGATGGCCAGAACTTGACGCTGAACCTGGCGAGGTTCGGTAAGACGCTGTTGCAGGCGTTGGAGCTGCTCCCCCGGCCCACCCGTCCGTGACCACGGCAACTTCCTCTGTCTTTTTTTTCTTTGGTTGTTACCAAGTACCAACTACATTTACGATGAATTAAGCAAAGGAAGGGCCAAAGCTAGTAGTTTGTCACCAACGACCAACCACATATACTTATTTCTTGTAATTATGAAACATTATGAATAGCTAGAGGATAACAAATCATAGCCTGCGTTCTTGGAATGAAACTAAAGAAAATTTTGGTGATTTCTCCACTATCCATTAATAATTAGGTATCCACTAGCCAGAAGTAATGGTATGATCGCAGTTTTAATAATCTGAGGGAAGGTATAACCACCAAATCCCTTTCGCTGATAATTGTCCTTGCAAGTGTGTCTAACCAATCATTGATGTAGTAGTGGTGGATTATTTGATCGATGTGAACATCATGTGGTGGGTCGTGTTTCCGGTTGTCCATTATTGATTAATTTGTGGGGCTCTCCACTTTGGACGACCCGTGATTTAGATTCCACATAATTATTTCATGGAATAATTTGCAGAATCACGAATTATATAGAAAATTATATATTATTGTTCACTGGGAACTACAAGTTGGCAATGCAGAACACATGGTGGAATGTGAGAGGGGAAAATACTTCGCGCGGATGCTTTCAATTGCACCTAATATTAGAAGGATAAAAAGAAAGGCGTGATTCCACAATTTTCCAGAACAAAGATAATAGCAGATGCTTCGACTTCGTGGATTTCTTAATAAATGGTTGGGTTGGATCAAGCGTCTTTCTGCCTCCATTGCTATCTTACTAAATGGCATGCTACGAAGATGGATCCATTATAGGCAAGGGGCTGAGGCAGAGTGACCCATTGTCCCTCTCTCTGTTTATTTTAGCCATAGATTTGCCCTCCAGAAGTTTTAGGCGTGCGTGTGACCGGGGGTTGATTACTGGAAATGGATGATAGAAAGAGTTTTGAGATATCTTGAGCCTTTAGTTCACTGATGACCCTTTATTGTTCTGCGTATATGTGTTTGATGGTGCATTAGCTTTGAAGGCTATTCTTCTTGCTTTCGAAGGGACCTCGGGTTTGAAAATTAATTTTTGCAAAAGCTTTGTTATTGGTTTGAACTTGGATTAGAAGGATTCTGCTCTTTTTGAACCGAAAGGAGGGCTCTTTGCCTCTCACTTATTTGGATTTGCCATGACACCACCGAAGAGTAATTTATTTTTTCTACACCACTTACGATGTAGAAAAAATAAAATGGAGTACACCGAATTATCCCATTTCAATATGTAGTACTCATTTTTTAATGTATATTTAATATGTCATAGTGCTTGAAATTTTAAATATTTTTTTTCAAAAATTATAACATCCATCAATAAAAATTATGACACTCACTATAAGAAAATAGAATTTTAGTGATCAAAAAATTAATTGCTAAAAATCAAAAATCGATCGCTAATAATTTAGCGACCGATTCTATGATAAAAAAATTTTTATCATAAAAAAGTTGATTGAAAATATTTTCTGACCGATTTTTTCAATCGCAAAATCTAACGACCGATTTATCGATTGAAAAAAATTAATTAAAATTTTAAAAAAATTAAAAACTTGTGACCAATTTTTCAATCAAAAAATTAGTTGCTAATTTTCAAAAAATTATAAAAAATAAATAATCTAACTTTTAAAAATTAAAAATTTATAAAAAATTTAGTTTGTAATTTCTAAAAAAATTATAAATTATTTTAATTTTCAAATCAATCAAAAAATGAATAGTAAATTTTTTGAAAAATATTTTTTTAAAAAAAATTGATCGTAAAATTGGTAACTAAATTAATTAAAAAAATATTAAACTAAAAATTTAAATAAGAATCGATCAAAAATTTAGTCGCAAATTTTTTTAAAAATATTTTTTTAAAAAAATTAGTCACAAAATTGATGACTAAATTAATGAAAAAATATTAAACTAAAAATTTAAATAATAATCAATCATAAATTTTTTAAAAAATATTCTTTTAAAAAAATTGATCGCTAATTTTATCAAAATATTTTTTTTATTAATAAAATCAATCACAAAATCGATCGCTAATTATTTTTAAATTTTTTAATTAAAAAATTGATCACTATTTATTTTTTATAATATTTAAATTTTTAAAATCGATTGCAAAATTAGTCTCTAATTTTTATTTTATATTTAAAATTTATATTATTTTTTTATTTTTATATATTTTATTTTTTATAAAATATTAAATTATTAATATTTTTAAATAATTTTTTAATATTTTATTTATTTATTTATTTTTCTCCATCCTCCTCCCACGCGCCTACGGTACCGCCCTCATCCGCCAACGCCACCACCCTCCGATCCCCAGCACCCCACCCCCCATGCTGCCCCTTGGCCACCCGATCGACCGCCTGCGCTACCACCCAGCCACACGCACTGCCTCTCAGCCGCCCGCCTACCCTCCGGCCACCCGCACCCCCCGCGCTGCCTCCTAGCCACTCGCACTATCCCCGGTCGCCCGCCCTGTCCCCCAACCATCTGCACCGCTCGTGCTGCCCCTTGGCCACCCGCATCGCCCTCCGATCACCCACGCCGCCACCTGGCCATCCGCACCACTCCCTAGCCGCTGCTCCATGCCTCTAGCATCGCACCCCGATCCTCCAACTGCCTGCACCGCCCCTATTCCCTTGACGGTGGTGATCGACGATAGGTGGCGGCAAGAAGAAGGGGAAGGGGGGTCATCGCGAATGAGTCGATGAGGGAAGGCCGAAAGGGAGAGAGGAAGTTGCAAGCCGGGGAGGGAAGGGGGGCCGTCGCGGTGGGCTAGCGAGGGGAGGCTATCACGGAAGGTCGTCGAGGAGGGTAAGGGGGCCATCGCGATGGGCCAGCAAGGGGAGGCTGTCGCGGAAGGTCGCAAAGGAGGGGAAGGAGGGCCGATGAGGGGAGCTGGGGTCGACGGCGGTTGGGACGGGGTTAGGGTTGGGGAGCTTATAAAATTTTTTTTTCTTTTAAAAAAAAACAACCACGATCATCCAAAATAAAAGTGCCAATTAAAATTTTTTAAATTTAAATTTATGATCAATTTTTTAGATCAAAAAATTAAAAAATTTTATGATCAAAAAATTGATCAAAAAATATCAAAATTAATTTTTTTAATTTAAAATAAATTAAAATTTTAGCAATCAATTTTTCAATCATAAAATTAATTTTTTTTGATCGATTTTTTGGTCACAAATTTTTCGATCAAAAAATCGATCAGAAAATACCAAAATAAATTTACCGATTAATTTTTCGATCATAAAATTTGCGATCGAAAAGTTAGTCAAAAAATGCAATAATTATTTTTTTTATTTAAAATAATTTAAAAATTTAGCGATCAATTTTTTGATCATAAAATTATTTTTTTTCAACCAATTTTTCAGTCACAAATGTATTTTGCAAGCAAATATAAATTTTTTTTATTTTTCTCTAAATATGGTATAATTTTAAAATTTAAAGTCCATCTTCACCATTCATTATCTAAATAATTATCATTAGAGTATCGTCACAATAGACCGGTTTGATCCGATAGCCCTAGCTATGTCGATCAATAAAATTTGATTTCGATGGTCATGAACAACTGTATGATGATCTAATAGATAAAGACAACCGATGGATTTGAAAACTTGCAATAATGATCTTGATGATATTTGTAGCATACTATCAAAATTTTATTTCAATCGAATATCATTAACATGGTTAATTTAACATGAGATGATTTGAACTGTTAAATAAAAAATGTGTGATTAAAAGGCCAAATGGCATTCGATTATAAGATAATTTTTTAGATAAATAATTTTTATAACTATTTTGATCATTTGTATGGTGGTGATCATAAAATTCAAATCATGCATATATGAACGATTTAAAACTATATGTTTTTTATACTCATTCTTAAAGTTCTTAGGTAATTATACTAATGCTTTTGTATAATCTGCTTAACGTTGATGGTTCATATATGCATAGTTTCAATTTTACGATCACCACAGTATAAATAATTAAAATAGTAGCAAAAATTATTTATCTAAAAAATTATCTTACAATCGGATGCCGTTTGGTCTTTTGATCATTCATTTTTTATTTAACAGTTCAAATCATCTCATGCTAAATTGACCATAATAATGATATCCAATTGAAGTAAAATTTTGATAGTATACTATAAATATCATCAAGATCATCATTGCAAGTTTTTGAATCCATCGATAGTCTGTATCTACCGGATCATCATACAGTCGTTCATGACTGTCGAAATCAAATTTTATTGATCAACATAGCTAAGGCTATCAGATCGAGCTGATCTTTTGTAACGATAGTCTAATGATAACTATTTAGATAATGAATAGTAAAAATCAATTTTAAGTTCTAAAATTATATCATATTTAAAAAAATATATATATTTAGTTGCAAAATACATTCTTAACCAAAAATCGATTGAAAAAATTAATTTTATTATCAAAAAATCAATCACTAAAATTTTAAATTATTTTAAATAAAAAAAATAGTTTTGGAATTTTTTGATTGGAAAATTTTTTGAATTATTTTAAATTTAAAAAATAATTTTAGCATTTTTCAATTGATTTTTTGGTTAAAAATTTTTCAATCAATTTTTTAGTTGGAAAAAATTAATTTTTTGATCAAAAAATCGATCAAAATTTTTTTTAAATTATTTTAAATTTTAAAAAAATAATTTTGGTATTTTCCAACCAATTTTTTGGTCAAAAATTTTTGACCAATTTTTTGATCAAAAAAATTTAATTTTTCGATTAAAATTTTTTTTGAATTATTTTAAATTAAAAAAATAATTTTGGTATTTTTTGATTGATTTTTTGGTTGGAAATTGTTTGACTGATTTTTCAATCAGAAAAAATTAATTTTTTGATCGAAAAATCGATCAAAATTTTTTTTAATTATTTTAAATTAAAAAATAATTTTAATTTTTTTGATCGATTTTTTGGTCAAAAATTTTTTGATCAATTTTTATCAAAAAAAATTAATTTTTTGATCAAAATTTTTTTGAATTATTTTAAATTAAAAAATAATATTTTATAAATTTATTTTTATATTCCAATTTTTTATTGCAAAATTGGTTGAAAAATTAGAATTTTGCCATCAATTTTGCAATCGATATTTTTTGGTCTCTATAGTATTTTTTTAATAATCAATCATAAAATCGGTTACAAAAATTTAGATCATAAAATCGATCATAAATTTCAACCAAAAAATTTAATTATAAAATCAATCGCAAAATCACTATTTTCTTATAGTGATTCCTTCATAAAAATTATGACATCCTATAGAAAAAATAGCATTTTATTCAGGATGTCATAATTTTTATGAGTATTTTATTTAGGATGTCATAATTTTTATGAATGGATGTCATAATTTTTGAAAAAGAATATATCTATTATTTTTTACTTTCATATCGTATTATGATATCCATTCACAAAAATTATGACATCTATTCATAAAAATTATGATATTTCTGCAGAAAATATAGTATTTTATTCAGGATGTCATAATTTTTATGAATGGGTGTCATAATTTTTATGAAGGAATGTTATAATACGGTGAGAAAAAAAAATAATGAATATATATGAAAAAAATATGATAACATCCATTCACAAAAATTATGACATTCATTCATAAAAATTATGACATCTATTCATAAAAATTATGACATCCCTTCACAAAATTATATTTTCTGCAAGGATGTCATAATTTTGTGGAGTGTCATAATTTTTATAAAAAAATATCATAATATGATGAAAAAAATATTGAATATATATGAAAAGAATATTATGACATCTTTTCATAAAAATTATGATACCCATTCATAAAAATTATGACATTCTTTCATAAAATTATGAAATTCTTTCACAAAACTATATTTTCTATGATAGTATCATAATTTTATAAAGGAATGTCATACTTTGTATGAATGGATGTCATAATTTTTGAAAAGAAATACTTTTGTCATTTAAAAATTCAAACACTGTGGAATATTAAATGTCCATTGAGAAGCGTAGCTACATATTTCAATGAAATCATGCGGTGCACTCCACATCATTTTTCTATACCACGAGCGATATAAAAAGAATTACTCCACCACCAAAAGCTGCCGAAGCAATGCTGGCTTCCGTTAATTGGATGAGCTCCAAGCTCATGGCTTGGAAAGAAAAATTTCTTTCTGGCAGGTTAACTTTAGTAAACTGATGCTTTACCCACTTATTTTATGTCTGTTTTCAAATTACCAAGATGGATATTGAACATTCAATGAGAAGGGCTTTCCTTAGAAAGGGGGTGGACAAGATTAGTGGGTTTCATTATCGTATGAATTGGGACTCCACTTGTAAATCAAAAGAATAGGATGGTTTATGAGTCAAGAATTTATCTTTCATAAATTAATCTTTATCGACTAAATGGGCTTGGAAATTTCTTTATAGCTCATCAAACTTATGGTGGAATCCGATGGCTAAAGTCTATTACTCTTAGAGAAGGTTTAGTATGAAATCAAGGAAGAGCACTCTTGGATTATCTCTTGTTTGGAAAGACATCGATGCGATAAATTCTGCTTTTTGGAACTATGTGACCGTCAAGATTGGAAATGAAAAAGTCGTAAGATTTTGGGAGGATCTTTAGATGGTGGCCATTCTGCTCCGTTCGACCTTTGAGGAGTTCTATGAGATGACCTTGAAGCCAAACATACCTATTTTTAATTTTTGGAATTGGAGGAGCTTATCTTGGAGTATTTGTATTCGGGGTTCCTTATTTTTCTACAATCTTTTCAATTGGATGCCCTTCATCGTCTTCTGTTTCCTATTAGTGGATGTACCGGTTTGAAAACTCACAAGTTCTGGAGTGCTATCAATGGATTCTTTCTACAGGTTTCTTAGCTTCAGTGGCTTGAGATGTCCCTTTTCTAGTGTTATTTGGAAGCTTCAAGCCCCGAAAAAGGTGTAGGTGTTTTCGTGTTGGCTACAAGGAACATATTGCATACCATGATTCCCCCTCTAAAAATGGCTGGAATTTGAACTCGGGGTGTGTTTTTTATGGTTCATCTTTAGAAACCATCTCCTGTTCTATTATTCTTTTGCAAAGAGCTTATGGACCACGCTACAGATTTAACTAGACTCGAAAGAGCATCGAATAATTTTCTTGAGCTCTAGACCTCCTAGAGAAGAAGAAATAAGGGCAGGTTACATGGAATGGAAGGGAAGAAGACTAATTGCTAGCCATCATTTGCTTAGAGCTTTCGAAAAAAAGGAACAGACAAGTTTTCAGACGATTCATTTTTGTTGTTCTATAGGCTATTCTCCCGTGTTTCCAAAGTTGGCATCAGTTTTGTTCTCCCAAATCTGTTCATTATTTTTCCTGCTTCTAATTAATCATGAGAAATATTTTGCTCACGGCGGACGCCACCAGAGGTGATTGGCTCGTGGAGCAGAAAAAAAAAAAGCATGTCTTATAAATATTTTTTTTTCATCCGGATCCACACCTGAGCTGAAGAATTTTTCATTAACTATTTCTTTGCTCTCCGTACTTTCGAGCATTTTTTGGTTTTCATTTTCTTCCTTATAAATTCTTTGGCCCCTCTATGAGGTTGACAATAGCGGGTGTCGAACTCTGTGATTTCGCAAAGAAGTGGATCTAGGTAGATGACGAGTAACGGGAGTGCTTCTATTATAAATCAAGAAAGATGGGTGTAGACCTAAAAATAAAAAGAGAAGGAAAACATAATAATGCAGGCCAACATGTTTTATTTGACCTTCAATTCTTGCTTTAATTTTAGAGATTCAATTGTCTCACGATTCATTGCAGTTTGGGTTAATGCTACAAACCAGAAATTTGTTCTGCTTGAAGCCCGCCTTCAATACCTCCAATAAACTACTACGGAGTGCTTTGTGATTTGTACTTTATCTTATTGCATCGTGAAAGTAGATTGACAAGGCTGGCTGGTATGCAAGCGCCATCTAACAAATCTTGTTGGAAGATGGTTGCTTCCTTCACCATTTTTCTATGAGAAATAAATTCAGTCTTCTTTTCTGTCACCTTGTTTTTATTAAAGATAAATTCCCAGAAAAATAGCCATTTTGATTGGCCTCAACCACCTGTGGCAAGTAATTAAGCTGCTTCTTTTGTCAATCCTCCAACAAGGAACAGGTGGCCATCGGAATCCGGATAGACGCGCCGGACGTCGAGGAAGAGGCATGATCCTCTCCATGGGCCACTTCAATGCCTCGGCCATACCTTCGAACATCATGGGCTAACCATACGGCCCAATACTTTCGAACATTATGGGCTATTTACAGGCCACTGGGCATTCAACCCCTGCACTGATGTGTTAAGCTGACGGAGGCATTCTTTGTGCACCCTGCACGTGGCGATTGGGGCCGAGTGTTCGCCGGTCTTTCGCCTTTAGAGAAAAAAAATGTCGGCCCCTGCTTCAAAACTACTCCGAGAACTAAAAGCGACGTTCCAATACTCGGATCTTCAAATCTTCTAAATAAAATTTTTTATATCTATTTTATTTATTTATTTATTCTTTTCTCAGAAAAAACTGAGGCAAATACATGGCTGCAGCAATAAGAATTTCTCGTTCCTATTTGTGTTCCGTCAAACTATGAAATATGCTATGCTGCTTTGAGCTTGGTTTATGATCTATGCGGGGACACGAAGTTGGCTGGTTGTGATTGGGCAAGACTTGGATTTGAGACCTTGGGCCATATGTACTTCAATTAAGTATGATTACAAATTGGAGCTTGCTCGATTGGTTATACTTGCTTACTTGGAAATCAAAGATCCTAGATTTGAATCTTGGATGATGTATTTTCAATAATCTAGATCTCGGTAATTATAGAGCTTGCGGGCCTTCTTATCCCTCATTAAATATCTAAATTCAATTAATCCATTCTTCAGTTTCAAATTTTCGATTTAAAGATTGAAAGGAATAATTTAAAGCATCTAAGATAACTCATATTTTGGCAAGGCCGTGTTTGAGTCGACCCAATTTTGTTGAGTCATTGGAAAGTTATTAGGTTAGTATAAAAGCTCGATTCATGCAAATGTATTGCACCTTTGCCTTGTTGAATGGTTGGTCACTTATGATCATTATATTATATGCATGCCGATATGGACATATGTACAACTAGAGAAGAAGGCTAGAACAGAATTATCAGCTCGATGGGATGGTTTTGTTGTACCGACAAGCTATCCATGCCATAGTCTTATATCTTAGGTTTATGAAACATTGTCTTCTTGTGCTTTTCAGAAAATTTGTTTGCAAGGAATTAAATTCTAGGATCAGAATATGTCATGCATACCAAATAACCCCTAAGCATATTACATGTGCTTTTTTCATCAGAAATCTGAGCTATAATCTAGGCGAAGAAAGGTCTTGAACCTACATCCTTGCTATCAACCTCCAAACTAGGCACCCTAAAAATGTGTTGAGCCATGTTATATGTCCGGTAGATAATTCAGTTAGTTTGTGTTCAAAATTCCAGCCTATTGCCCAGGTGAAATGGTTTTGGGTTTGTCACGGTGATAACAAAAATACCTTGGATCGGATATGATAGTCTTGTGAATATCTCGCGAATACCTTAGACCACCTAAGCTATCTATATGGTTGTCGACCCAAATGCTGAGCTGAAGAATATGACTTTGAACTACTTGACTTCAGTCTAATCAGCGGCTCGTACGTCACGTAACCTAACCTTCTTTAATTATCTCAGCAAGTTAGTTTCTTGGCATATGCCCAACCTTAGGGATAAACTGTAATCCAGCTATAACCAAAATGTTATCTACTCATGATCTCGCAGGAGCAGATAAAGGATATTCAAATCTTGCTGATAATAGTCTTGCCAATAACAGCTCCTCATTCTACAGGAGTGAAAGAGGGTTATAATATCGCAATGGCATGATTAACAACCCGAGATCTTCAGAACTGCATGTTCTCACAATCTTTTTTCTCTATAAATATCTAAAGTTTCGAGTATCTCAGTAAGTAATTCCTCTCAGAGAACTAGTTGCTACTCCCATTGTTCTATATTTTCTGACTTGAGCATGGGAAGATCCTCTCCGGAGCATAAATCTCCAGTTCGGACTTATTTTGCAGGTCCCTCCAGCACCCCTGTACATCCAGTTGCTCGCCTTCCAACTTAAACAAGATCGAGTAACAACAGATAGAGGAAGGATATACTTTCATAAATATGCTACTAAAGTGAGTCTCGTCCTATCTCACTGATGCCACCACTTCCCAAGTGGCAAATACTTAGGCTGACAAACATGTTCAATTGCAGATGACAAAGACTCTTTCGCCTTCCAACCTAAACCAGATCGAGCAACAACAGGGTTAATCCTTATTTTTATTCTAACCTATATGATTCAACCTATTGTCATCCACATTCTAAACTCTAAGGTTGAGCTTGGTAACTAGCAATCTGTCCAAATTGTCAGTAATTTAAAGTGGGTTAAGTGAATTGTTGTGCTTTGTATGCTTTTTTTGATCATAATCTAAATTATCTTGGCAATCTAGATTGCCTCTCATGAATCAATTTAGATAGCCTAGGGAGGGATTGCTATCCAGCAGATTATCACTTATTTGGCAATGTTATGATGAAAATTTTAAACAAAATTATTTCTCAAAAAAATCACACAAAGTCCGTGAGCAACTCTTCTCGAATCTACTCTTTTCTTCTCTCTCCTTGCCTTTTTCATCACAAACCCTAGCCACCCAAATCGCTGCCTCTCATATCACCTCTGGTCAAATCACCACCATTCTAGTCATCGCTAATGTTCACTTTTCTCATCTTATGTCCAGTAAATCATCCTTCTCTTTTTTTCTTTTTGTCACTGTAGTCTTTCATGATGCGGATGGCCTATCTCCGTGAGCACCAACTGGTGGTGCTCGTACTGATGAACCATCATAAGCACCAGCACTGGTGCTCTATGATTTGTAGGAGCACGGCATTAATGGCTGGTGCTCTGTGATTTTCATAATATTTTTTTTTTTTTGGTCATCCACCGATGATGGTGGCAATGGGGGGCAATAGTTTGCAGTTGGGGTAGGAGCAACAGGCGACAGTCGACGGTCGCAAGGGGTGATGATCGACGGCCAGTTACATTATCAGTATTTTGAAATTTTGATTTCACGTTATCAAAAATTTGATTGACATACCAAACATGTTAATCAAGATTTTCAGTAATTTTACTACAACATTATCTACATATACTAAACACAGTAGTCAGTATTACTAGTAATTTATTTGGTAGCAATCTATCTTGAAAGAAATTTATATTATCTTTCAAAATTGCTTAGTGATGCACCAAATGCAACCTAAAAAAAAAAATAAATCTATGCTCAAATTACTTCAATCTTAGCATCTCCAGTTTTATTTTATTTTCTTAATGAAAAGAGAGCAACTATCCCGATTAGTTGAAATCTCAGTTGCCACAGATTTTGTAACCTGCCAAGCACTTCTCTTTTTTTGAAAGAGTATCTGCAGTAGCTCTTTCAGTTCAACTATGAAGGAAAAATAGGTAGTAGGTACACCGAACCAACCGGAGGCGGGGGATAGGCCAAAGGATACGTCAATATTGCGTACGTGGAAAAAATCAACCAGCAATTTAAAACAATAAAACCAAAAAAAAAAAAGACCGACTAGGATTGAAAATACAAGAAATGGTCAAAACCTAACGCGAGAACTGCGCAAAAACCCCAACAACTCCAAACCGAAGCAGCCATGGCGCCACCTCCATCGCAAGCGAACTAAAACCCCACCTAAACTTCCGTGTTCACTCTCCTCACCTCAAGGCCTTGCTCCATGCCAATAAACATGAGATAAAAGACCCAATCAATCCCTCCAAACTTGGCATCACCAGCACCTGATCTGTAGGTGGAACCTAAGCCATTATATCAAATGTACATCATAAACTAAGCACTACTTTGCAGCAGATAGAAGCCTGTTTATAAGATGAACTAGCATTAGCCCCATGTGCTACATGGATGGAACAGTTATGAAGAGTTTTGTTTGGATTTTCTTTTTTTCTTTGAATAGTGAATAAACTCTTGTATTTATATATGCACAGCAAATATTTACAAGCTGAATTCATTACACAAGTTTAGAGCCAATTTTTTTTTGCCTCTTTTCTCCTTTCCCTTTCTTCATTCCTTGCATGATCATGGCTTCCGTGCGAAGTGAGGGTCATATGATGGTTGTCGTTTTAAAACTGCAACAACTGTCAAGCCATGTTCCGCTGGGATATGAACAAACTTGCAGGGCAAACAATGAAAAAAAAAAAAAAGAGACAAAATTTAGGTGATGTCTGATTCCATTTCTTATTTTTGATTTTTGATTTTTAAAAAATTAAAAACTATTTCTATTTTTTTTGTAATATATTTTTTAAAATTTATTTAAAAATAAGAAAAGATAACAAGAAATAGATCTGGTAATCATTGTGCTAGTGCTAGGATCGGTAAACTACCTCGATGAATTTGTCGAACATGATGGTGAAGCTTTAATGGCAGGCTCTGGCACCTCTGTCCGGCTCCAATGCCCCCACCATCCGAGTCGAAGAAGGTCTCTTCTCTATGCATCGATGTTTCGAGGGTGTCGATGATGTCGCAAATGATGTCCCCGGTCTTACCGTCCGACTCTCAAATGTAGATCTTGGGAAAGTTCTTCTCGACGGTGGTGCTCATCCTCTCCAGCGCTCTATCCACCGACGACCTCTTCCTCAACATCGGAAATAATAGCGGCGGCATCAATGCATCATCCAGCAGCAATAAGGGGCCCCTCCTCCCGCTAGTAATCTCCTTCGATCCACCGATGACGGAAGCCTTCTTGCGGAAGCCCAATCTCTAAGAAATGCTCCAAATCGGAGGTGGAGGAGCTCCGGTCTCTAGTGTTCCTTCTGATCCTATTCCAATCCAATTTATTTTCCTGAGAAGAGCATGAACAAGAGAGAGAATATGGGAAGAGAGGAGAAAAGAGAGGTTTTTTAAAGGAAGAAGGAAGGATGCCCTTGAGCACAAAAAAAAAATCTAAAAATCTAAAACTACTTTTTAGCATTTAGAAAAATAGCTAACATATTTTTTTAATATTATATTAATTAAAAAATGCTACTTCCAACCAAATATATTTATTATTTTTTAAAAAAAATAAAAAAATTAAAAATCATAATGATACCAAACACCACCTTAGTGATTGTTGTTGAACTCTTTATACAAATACTTATATAAAAATGTCTGAAGATATATATGTAGGGATTGGGTTTTTTATTAACAAAAAATAATAACCATCATCGCCGTCAATCATCATCAATTAATTGTCTTCTTATGGGAGTAGGTTTTTTTTCTCCTTATTTTGAAGAGAATCCTTCAAATAGTAGTTGAAAGGTTTTTTTCATCCTGCCTTTGTCAAAACTATGGTAGAATTCGTTGGGCCCCTTCTCTTTTTTTGATGATAAATCTAGTGCATTAGGAAAAAGAAATTTAGGATACATTGAATTGTGATAGCCAAATAATTTGATGGTAAAATATGTGTTCTCATGGATAAGCTTCAACATTGTATGGGGACAATAAACCACATCCACCCAAAATTCTATAGCAGGCTAGGGCCACATTTTAAATCAAACTAATTGAGAAGTAAATTTTTAATTTGCAAGCAATACTGCATGCTAGCACGTTACCCACCATTTTTGGCCCCTCAAAACATCACTTTCATTCTTGCGTCAATAATGCTGATAGATATCATATGCTTGGTTGGAGTCGTGAGACGAAAAATGGATAAGATTGGAAGGATGGATGGTCTTTTCCATTTGGTTCAAAAAGTTATAAGAAAGATAGAAAAAAAAAAAATTATTTATTCATCCCAGCCCACTAATTTGCATGCAAGAAAGGATAGATGGAGCATTGATGCATGGATTTTTGCATTGATAAAATTATCTCTCACTAATTTTTTTAACGAGACTATGATATTCTTTCACGTTTTCATTTATATTATTTATATATATATATTTTATATATGATTAATCATATACTATTAAATTCTATTACTAATTATTTTAATTTTAGTAGATAATTTTGATAATTAAAACTAAATAATTAGAATTATGTTCTATTTCTCTATTTTTATTTACTATTTTTAATTAACTATTTATATAATATTAATTAATTATTTAAATTAAATTATAATTTATTTATGTAAATAATAAATTATTAATTTATGAATAATTTATTTATTAAATTGAATTAAATTAAATACTAAGGTTTTATATAATTTTATATAATTATAGATTATAATGATTATAAGTGTAGATATTATTTATTTCTTTGGTATAAATAAGTATTATAAATTGATAATAATAATATTTTTATCAAAAGATAGTTTGGTAAAAATATTATCTTCTTTTCATTTCTCCTATACCAAATAGAGAAAAAAATAATTTCTATACATCCTTCCATGTCTCATTAAACATACGAAAGGATGGATGAAAGATTCATCCATCCTCTCTCTCATCTATCCTTTCTTTTTCATCCATCATTCATCTGCATCCATCCTCTCTCTCATCTATCTTTTTTTTTCATTCATCATTCATCTATCCTCTCGCTCATCCATCTTTTCTTTTTCATCCATCCTTCCTCCTTCAGCCATGCATCCTTCCTTTCAATCCATCCTCCACACCAAACAAAGAAATTATGAGGGTCCATTCTAAACCTGAAGGAGCTATATAAATAAATAGATGCATATTATGCATATGTAATTGAAGTCTACAAACTGTTTATCATTTCCTTGGGTCACCATTGTTTTTAGTTTGGATGTCAAAATTCTTGCAAGTGGCAGGGATTCCATTCTATTAAGCCTCCATCTATGTTTTTCAAGCCCCCATCAATTAATCCTAAGGTCCTATGTTGGCTGGATGCAGTGGGTCAATGAATGAGATCGCTTATAGCCTCCTCTAGCTCAAAAAAAACTAAGCGACCGGTCATTTAAAAGAGTTTGGATCCTCTCGAGTGTGATTTTGCATCACGAAATATTATACAGCACTCTGGAACACCAACATATCATCCATCTTGAAGATGGATGGCTGCGACTCATCTTAGTTTGGAGAATAGTCAATAATGGAAGGCTAAAGTCTCGGTTTCCCCTTCTTCTCTTGGTGAGTGGTCGTTCTCAAAAAATTTGGGGAGCAGTCATGGATGAACAGTTAGGATCTCACAGTTTGCGTCTCTTTTCCTTTTCTTTTAATGTACAGATGTGATAACCCATCAATGTTAATTGAGATCTTAGCTAGCTGTTAGTTTAATGAAGATCTTGCTTATTGGTAGCTTGTGCGCCAAGCTAACAATTATCTCTAAATAATTAACAAACGATTACCTACCGGGAAACACCAAACTTTCTGAATGTAGTATGCTGAGGAGAAATTATTAGGTAGACCCATTCCACCATAAGTAAAATATTTTATAGATTTTGATATAACTTCTTTTCATCTCATAGCCAATCATCATCTATCAAGATTAATAATTAATGAATCTATCTAATAATGCCGAGTGTAAACAATTAATCTCATTTATTTGGGCTTTGATCCGGCTATTTATTTCAAACACGCGATCTCAACTTGTCCATGGACGCGAGTACGAACCAATTAACCAAGGCTCGTCATTATAAGTGGCCACCTCCTCTCAATTATTGCGGTATTAGCTCCTGCTCTTCTCGTTTCTTTGGAAAATTATGGCCTCTTCCGCCGTTGAGGAAGACAAGTATCGCTCTTTTATGCACGGAGAAGGTGAGAAGAACACCAAATGGAGGTTTGGTGCTCCTCCCAACTATGATGCTGTGAACAAGCTTTTTGAAGAAGGTCGAACTCAGGTAACTGGATTACCTCCTCCTCTTCCACAATTCTATTCCTTTCCTCTTGCATAATCTGTTTCAAGTCCGGTCTCCTGTAAAGATTCTCTCTAAATTCGTGCGGTTAGGAATGGCCAGTGGGATCAATTGAAGAAAAAGTGCAGCGGTTGGTGAAGACATGGGAAATGGAGGTAGTTCACAAGATGCGGCCTGAAGACTACAAAAGCCTCAACCCCGAAAAGTTTCAATTCAGCGTAAATGGTAATCCTATATGCTAAGCCGCTAAACCCATAGTTCCACATACATATTTAACTGGCAGCTGACTTATTACAACTTAGTTTAATTGCAGGATTTTCTAACAACTTGTTGAGTATAAATTAAGGCAGATCTAGATACATATCACGCCAATAACTCAAACCCAACCCCACCCCACCCAAAATAATAAAAATAAAAAAATAAAATTCAGACGCATCCTTTCGAATTGGAGAGATCCAGAATCTGCGGCCGATAAAATTCTGCCATATACGATTACTATAGTGTTTTTCCCACGAAAGTAAGAGTTTACCGAAAGAGAAAGGGAGGGGGAAAAAAAAAACAGAGGAGGAAAACATGGCATATTTCATTTTATTAATTATATCTAACATAGATGGGCTAATGATTTTTTTTACATTATCTGTATCATTTGTTGCCTAAAACATGGATCATGTAGCTAGCTAGGATCGCAATAACGGGAGCGAAATTACCAGTAACATCGTGACTGCGCGCGAAAGACATCATCCTAATTAATGATATGGTATCACTAGGACTATTTATTTGACATGGAACCTCTGTTACTGGGTCCGAGCCACATGCGTTGTGAGCTGGATATTTTCCTCGAAACATCAGCAATGAGAAGTATATATGCAAGCTTATGTGATGCAATGCTGCAGGAAGAAAACCAATAACACTGCAAGACATCCGCCAAATTGGAGGAAGCTACAATGCCTTCTTGCAGACCAGCTTGCCTGAAGATCTCCGGATCTTCGACCCAGCACAAGAGACGGTAGAGTCATCGCAGCAGGCTTTCACCAGGGCATTTCCTCGTGGGTTCGCCGTGGAAGTACTCCAAGTCTACAGTGGCCCCCCGACCATAGCGTACAAGTTCCGGCACTGGGGTTACATGGAGGGCCCCTTCAAAGGGCACGCCCCAACTGGGGAGAGGGTAGAATTCTTCGGAATGGCCATTTTCCACGTACAAATCCTTCACCCTATTCCGTAGTTCTTTCATTTATATTAATTCACATCAATCCCGTTCCAAAATCGAGTACTCTGTAGTTCATTCATGTACTCATCCCCGTTAATTACTAATCCTTCAATAGGTTGATGAAGAGATGAGGCTTGAGAAGGTGGAGTTCTTTTACGAGCGTGGCGACTTTCTCGCCTCCTTCCTCAAAGGTGCACCAACGGACGGCGCGTCGGCGACTTCTTCCCTCTGCCCTATCATGGCAAATGAATAAATTGGCATATATAGTTTTAAAAAAATAAAATAGAATAAAATAGCAAGCCCAAGCTAGATAGCTTCGACCATGTGTTTCTTTTTTCTTTTCTTGCTTGCTTGTACCACGGTCTTAAAGTGCTGTAAGCGGTGAGGTCGACATCCACCCCACCGTAACCTTACAAAGCGTCTTATACGTATTGTCCTGGTCAGCTACGCGTGGTCGTGGTTGTGGTGGTTGCTGCTGTTGATATTTTTACTGAAGACGTCGTGTGAGAGTGATCTAAATTATACCTAGGTTTTGCACTTGGTCAACATGCACCACATAAAGAGATTAAATGCTGGTACCAAACAAGCCAGTGAACAGTCTAATCTGTGATGGAACCCGTCCGTACTCAAAATAAACTGGCTGGGCAACGAAAATATTAGTTTTCCTTAAAAATGACACAAAACAGGGTCGACTCGTTCTTCTTTTCCATTCCATCATACATCATTGCTGATGTTCCGAATGAAGTCATGTAGAGAACTCCATCGAGCTCTGATATGATATGTAACATGCATCATTTATCATGGGATGAACGGTTATATTTGGATGCACATCCATTACACATGATCACATATAACCATCCATCATGCGATATATGATACATTGTCCACTGTACAATATGTTATGCACTATATACATCGTACGGTGTATAGTAGAAAATTCACGCTCGGGTTTCTTGCAATGGAGTTGAATTATGCGGTGCACAATAGAAAATCTGCACTCGGGTTACTACCAATTGAGCTTACCCAAATTTAAAAAGAGAAATGAAGTTATGTAAAAGTGGTTTTAAGCTGACTCAAATCTCAACTTTTATTTTAATCAGCACGTTCGAACCTGTTTTGCCATGTCATTTTAAACCATTGATTGCAGCTAGCAACTACTTCGCTGATGATATAATGTGAATAGACCTCTCTCCGAACTTGGTGATCTAACAAAGGTGCGAGAACAAAGATTACGAAGATTATGGCATCTAAATTAAGTGATCAAAATTTTTTGGTCGATATGTTGTATGAAAGTAAACAAAACACAATTAATTTCAGTAACCAGCCATTGTGTCGTTGCTTTACAAACAAAATAATAAGTAAAAGAATATCTTCCATATACAAAGCAAAAAGAAAATTGTCTGAACCACAAAGTTTCTTAGTTGCCATGTGGGTTCGCATTGTATCCTTCATGTGGAAGAACAGTTGATCTTCCTCCATGATATTAAACATCAGATTGCACTTTATACAATCTTTAAAGATCTTCAACCTCTCCCTTCCTTCAGTAGATAGACATCATTGATGTAAAAAGACGCTACAACGGTTTACACCGCAAAAAAAAAAAAAAAAAAGGATCAATCATTCTTTCACGTGAAAGACACAACCGGCACCTATACTTGTGTGCAATGCATGCATGGATCTACATTCCTTCGTGCCTTGCAATTTGAAGGAAATTTAAAGACGAGGTCCCCTTTTCATTGTACCTTAGTTAACAAAATTTCTTCACTCATAGGCAATAATTTAGAATTGTTGGAACGTGAGGTGGGCACTGATCAACATAGAAAATGGTCAGATTGCAAGCACAGGTGCAACCTACTGATCTTTCATCGTAAATGCATACAACAACAAACAATCTGCATGAGCAAAGATCTGCCCATATCGATCAGATAGGAAGCGCAGCAGATGATTACAAGACGGTACTGTTGCTTGGTCATATATGATCTAGATAGGGCCCACATGGGGTACTGTATGAGGGATTGGAAGAGAGACGGAGTGGATGTGGGCTGATCCTTTAGAGAAAGAGCAAACTAACACGAAAATCTTTATAGGCAGTCATCGGGAAAGTAGTACTTTTGCTAAATCTGTCGATGGGTATGTATTTCTTATATATTATACCCATCGTTAAGTACTTACACTTCTAAAGCATCTCCTTGCTTCTTTATCTCATTATTCCAATCATAGACTCTAGTTCTTGTTTCATCCCTAGTGCTTACTAGAGATGTGGATGTGAATTAAAGGCTTTCTCCGACGGCATTCAACCAACAAATGACTTGATGCTACACTCACATGACAAGACGACAACTTTGGCTGCAAAATTTTCCGCTCAAATACAATCTGAGTTGTCTAGTGATGTTGGCTTGGGTAAATGGGTGGTAATCAAGCTTTGATTGCACTTCCGTGCTTCTATCGAGGTATTTTTTGAGGTCGTTCTTGAACCATGTTACAAACCTAACGGTTACTTTCGGTTTGGTCTAGCGGATGATAACCACTTCTCTTTTTCTTGGGTTCCAGATTAAAAAGGCATCTACTCGGATACACGTATTTAATATCATGCATATAAAAAAGTAATAAAATAATAAAAGTTAACCCATTTATGGTTAAGTTAAAAGATAAATATTTCCAAACCATTTATGTGACCTGGATCTCAGGGATATCAGTAAACTTAGTTTAGACATAGTAAAATGCCTTATTCTGCACACATTTTTTGTGGGGTGCGTTTCAATCATCCAAATTAACAAAATTTTGATTAGCCCAACCTTGTATCTAACTTGAAAAAAATCTGATGAATAAGTAAAAAAAATTAGCTCATGTACGTGAAAGATAATTTTTTGAAGTTTGATGAATAATTAGAAAAAAATCGGCTTACATATATATGTGAGATAATTTTTTCTTTTCTCAAAAAAAATTTATTACCATAATTGAACCAAATCACCCGGATCAAGATGAATGGATCGGAGGTGGAAAGGGATGCGATCACATGCTGACATTGAAGTCCACCGTTGAGTCAGTACTCACGATCAAAATTATAGTAAAAATAATAATAATAGATATTATTATCTATGATAAAAATAAAAGTCTGATCAAGGAATCAGATTAGAGAAACATCAAAGTTAAAAAAATAATAATAATAACTAGTTTAAAACCCATGAAATTTATGAATGTAATTTTTTTATTTTTTAAATTATTTTTAAAATATATATAAAATAAGTATACTAAAATAAATAAATAAAATAAAATAATTTGTAAGAAGAAGTTGCATTCTGGGCATTGTGCGGACAATAAGTTCGTATTTATAGACGTTCGCTGATGAAAGACACGGCCTGGTTCGGATTAGTAGGTCCGGGCTATACCCATGAGCTCCCCTATTAGATCCTCTGCGGTGTATCGTATGATATGATGCATCGCATTGCACCATCCATCACGTGATTGGACGGCTCCATACAGATGCAAGTCGTGCGATGCACACCGCACGTCGCCGCGTGCAGCCGTTCATCGCACATTCGCCTCTTCAAATATCCACGAAGGCGGCAGGCTGATTGCATTCATCGGCGAAACCCATCCAAGAAATCAAGAATCGGCCGTGCGACGGCAAGGGAGCCATCCTTCATCGTCCCCTTCCCTCTTTCGTTCTTCTTTTCCTTCTTTGAACCACTTCCCTCCCACTCGCCACCATTCCCTCCTCTCTCATCCATCGACCCAACTCCTCCTCGCTCCTAGAGACGGTCTCTCGCCTTTGATTGGGCAAAATCTCCTCTCAAGAACCCGGGAGTAGCAGCGCCGGCACTGCATCAACTCGGCAGTGGAAGTTTAGGTGCTGCTCCGAAGCTCGGGAGCAGCCCTTGAAGCAGCAGCAGCAGTAGAAGAAGAAGAAGAAGAAGAATCCACCGCGCCACTTCCCGACCAAGAAATCGGAGCCCTACATCCACCGCGCGGCATCTCTTGTGGGCTTTGTCTTGGGCCTCAATTGACTGGACTTTTGGTTGCACTTAGCAGGCTTGTTTGGGCTTGATCCATAAATACCTCCAACGTCAATGTAACATCTAAATGAGAGGCCAAATTGGTTGAACCGTGTTCTCTAAGATGCAACATACAAGTGCGGACAATTGCTGTTCTGTGGCAACACAAAATCTAGTCGAGGATTCAAGATGAAGCAGATATGCTTAGGATCCAAGACTAGCAAAGGTCATTGAAGAAGTAGCAACGTGTCAAAAAGAAAACAGCCAAGTAAGAGAGGGCTATCACTAGGTAACATGGAATCTTCTATGTCCTCTGAAAAAAAATGAAAAAAAGGAAAAACAAGAAGAGCAAAAGGAAATGCAGCCATATGTATCTATGTCCTTACCTTTCTAATGATGCATGCATTTACGGACAAAAGTTCATCTGAAATTTCTAAGCAAGTCCTGAAGGCCTAAACTTGTGTCATGGAGTAAGAAACTGAAGAAGATGATGATGATGCTAACTAGAAACAGATCATAGAGCACGAGAAACATCACCTGAACCACCATCATCAATGTAAGTCCCAGAGTTGGGCATCTAAAGCCCTGATATCATCCTCTTTTGGCAAATAAGATTCTTCAACTCGTACTTTTCATGTCATGAAGCATTAGTATCGCTATAATTTTTGGCTGAAACTTGGTTTGCAAGTTGTTATTCTAAAAAAGGCAACTTTTGTTTCCCTCATTTTCCGTGCTATGAGTTAAAGTGAATCTATTTTACGTCTCTTGGGAAGCAATCACCTTAAAAATGAACCTCAAAAGTGAATCTATTTTATGTCTCTTGCGGAAGACATACATCAAGACATCAATAATCCATTGTCAGTTTTAGAATTTATGATAGGCCTTCCTATTCTTTCTAAAGGCTATTGTTTGATGCAATGGTCGAAGACTTGGGCTGACAAGCACAATAGCACGGGTTTAAGCCTTGAAGAAGCCATTTGTGCAAAAAAATGCCAAAGATTAGATTTATCCCCCCATCCAGGACCGTGGATTATGGGACCATAAAACACACCCGCTCTCTCTCTCTCTCTCTGTGTGTGTGTGTGTGTGTGTTAACTGGAAGTGATGTACTTGATGAAAATGGGACCAAATGCTGGACTTAGTCCCTTTAAATTGAACCTTAACAGGATAAGGCCAGTCCAATTCTGGTCAAGATAGATCCAGATACCACCTAACGGCCGCCTTCAAACCTGCAGCCCTGCATCCTTTTAGGGCCATCTAGTTTTAAATCAAGTCTGAAGATACATGGTCGTCCTAAAATATATGGCCTAACTCAGCCAATCATACATGCTAGCAGAGCTTGCGCGTTGCATGAACAAATTAAGAACAATTAGTCCCTCCTTTAGAATTGAGCAATAAGCCAGTGTGTATTGCCATCGCAAAGGAGCTGACTGGCTCCGAGTGATTTGTAATCATGGCGGTAGGAAGTGCCCTGCCTTTGGTGTTTCCGTGACAATGTGACAAAGCACGGAAAACCACGAGCGCAGGCCTCGTTAAAAATTTCAGCCGGACGCCGTCGGTGGCCGTTTTATAACGGACGATATCTTCCACGGCACCTTTTCTCGATCCACTTTTCCGTAAAATTGGTAAGATCAGCTCACCATCTTTACATCTCCTAACTAGAAGGTGGTAGTCGGCACAGGTAGTCCCCTACCTTTTTTTGTCCCCGGCCCGAACTTCCTTGAGGCTTTAGCGCAGCCTACATATAGAGTGGATCGTGCAAGTCTAAATTAACCCCAACCTACCGACATGCTTTGGTACCTTACCTTTCCAAGTCCAAATTAATTCAAAATAAGATCGGCCTAACATCCCCGTGCCTTTAGACGTGATAGCTGGGCAAATCGTCCACTATATTGTTCAGTCCCAGCCAAAACTTCCTTGGGACGTTGGAGTAGATTTTGATAGCCTGGACCCCAACCTAGTCCCGGAATAAATTCGGTTGCGTCACCGTCACCAGGAAGGTTTTGCAAGAGAAATGGGTCGTCGGTGAGGTGGTCCGGGTGGATGGAGAAGTGGTTACGATAATAATAATACTTGAGGCCAAAAGGGCAGCACACGTAAAATAAGTGGCAACGTTCGTAGGTCGCTTTTATGCACCAAATAGTGAGCCCCACCTTAGGTGCCGTTCTCCATATATAGACGTCCAAAGAGAAAAGGATACCAAGGAGATGGATATTGATGGGGCGGGGGAACGGCCTGAAGCTAGGGGTTGATGTTGAATGGAATAAGACCTCCCTATAAGAGATCGCTTGTGGGGTCTGCTTGCACCCAGCCTGCAAGCGTATTTAACAAGAGTGGGCAATAAGTGGGATGACTTTCTTTGGTAGAAGATGGCCAAAGGATCTAGAAGGCTGGTCTTGTGGTTCCTGCTACTGCCTCTGCTCTGTGCCGCAATCCTGAGTTCCAATATCTCGCATCTTCATCTCTGTAATCCTCTCCAATTTTTTTCATCAAATTCTTTCCTTCTAATGTTAGCTGTGATTTAGTATTATAGGTGCAAGTTGTCATTAGTTTGCATGATGGGTTCGGAATAGGCCGCGTTAAGAATCTCTTTGAATGTTTTGTTGAATGAGAAGTTGATTGTGCTGATATGAGTTTCTATTTCTGATTTGCTTCTTTTTTCTTTTTTCTTTTTTGTTTCTTTTTTTGGTTATGAAGGGAAGTTGCAGCTATCTCATTGGTCCAACAATCACATTTCGATCGGAAGAAGCGACAGCGCAAATGCGGAGGATGTGGAGTTAACACGGCTTCTTCTGCGGCGATTAGTACGAGGTTTCCCTTCAAATTACTCTCTCTTCCTATTATCAAATTATAAGATACATTATATGTCGATTGATTGCTTTAACACTACAGGACTAGTCTGACATCAAAAAAAATAAAAAAAATAAAAAACACTATATAGACCATAGGAAAAAGGTGAAGAAGATTTCACCCGACTCTCGGTCAAGATGAACAGACTTCTGCAAGAAAGCAATCTTTTAGGAAGCAAGGTAGCGACTATTTCAGCTTTTCATAAATGCTGAAAAGCTTTATTAATGTCCATGA
The DNA here is from genome assembly GCA_006176705.1 of Cocos nucifera. NCBI lineage: Eukaryota > Viridiplantae > Streptophyta > Magnoliopsida > Arecales > Arecaceae > Cocos > Cocos nucifera. Next base: position 256,468 of record QRFJ01002768.1, read on the forward strand.
ACGTCTCATGCATAATCAACTGACACGTGGTAATATTAGCCAACACCGTGTATCTTTGGTCGGAATTCTTATATTCCCTCTCATCAATGAAGAATCCATATATTCTTTGCGTGAATCGGCTGCATTTAACATTCGATATGATTTGATTTTCCAATTTGTTTTCCACGACGCCAAGGCTTCTCTACTTCGATGATACGTGAGTTAGCATGCGTTCTGGAGCTTGAGGGTTCGAGCTTTGGTAGCAGGTGAAGGAGAGAAGGAAGATAAAGAGGTATTCCAAAAAACCTCACTTTGTTAAAAATTAAAATTTTCAAAAAAAAAAAAAAAAATGTTCCGTTGGACAAGTAAACTGCCATTCCACCGCTGCAGCGTGAACATGTACTTGAATCCAAATCTTTGCTTCTAAAACCAAGTTCATGATTGACAGCCTTCATCATTCCATCAAACCTTTGGGTGATTAAAACATTCATACTGTGATCAAGACTAATCCTTGACTCCTATAAAAGTACGGGCATCGATGGCTTCCGAACAATATAGCTCCCCATGCTAAATAAACCAAGTTTAGCGAACACTCTTATAACTTGGGAAGGTCGCGTGCTGCAAAGTGGGGCAACCATTTGAGGAGGAAATCATTTGCAGTTGAAAACTGGGCCAAGCAAGCGTGATCCCCAAGTCGTAGTAGTGCTACCAAAAAGTAATCCACGCCCTAATAATTCCTCCAAACATTTAAATGCCTTTCGGCAAATATTTTGTATCGTTCCCTTTAGCCAATGACTCTCACTACGGACGTATCCACACGGATGGAGTCCATATGCAGTCTAGAAAAAATTCTACCATCTTAACGACTGGCTCAACAAGTCGGTCCATAAAGCGCAACCATCAAGCACCAACCTGTTCACGTAATCACATATATATACCCACCCAATGCCAGCCAACACGACAAACAGACCCAGATAATTTTGAGAGGCAAGCAGAAAGTCCTTGACCTAGATGGCAAGATGATCTTGATCCAAATGAAAGCAGGTTATTGTTGAAATAACTGTACATGTGAGCTTTGGAATAATTGGTTACATGGCGCCCGGATAGCACCATCAGACGCTACATTTTTTGTGTTTGATGTTTCCAACTTAGCATGCATGTACGTGTTAGCGCTGATCGCTGACACATCCATCAAAACGTGTCACCTAACATGGCCTTCTTAATATCACTGCATTTTAGCAACATTGTAGAATTCGAACCTCAATTAGAATAACCTCACTAACAGTCTAGGCTAATATCAATCTTCAAAAGCCGTCATGTCAAGGAATGCACTTTTGGTACACAAAGTACGAGCTACAGGTTGGAGTGGCAGACTATCTGTCGTAGTGTTGTTGGCCCGTTGTGACTACCTGACTTGACGTAGGTAGAAAAGAATTCGGAAATATGATCCGTTCATAAAAGAAGCGGTGGCGGCTTGTAGTATTTGGGAGCACGCCCAACGCTATGGTTGGATTCGACCCACCCGGTAGGCCTCGTGTGATGTTTCCTCGCTAGTCAACCTTCAATCAATCATCACTCTCTCCGGTGGTTACGTTCGATTTCATCCGGACGGAAGGTGGTATAGGCCCTCCTGGACAAGTCTCACGTGTGAGAACCTGCATGGAACCTCCTAGGCACGTGTTACCTACTCAAGCTTAGAAATGACGTACGTTTGCCCAACCAAGCACCTAGCTCATTTTGTCACAAGGTGGATTGTATTGCTTTTCACTCCATAGATGCAAAGTAGGTGAATTGTGGTCACCTGCACTTGACTCGAACAAATCCTCTTAATTGGTAATTTATCGAGAGAAATTGTATTCTCGATCCTTTTGAATAATTCCAGACAGCATGCTTTGCTCACTTTTTATCCTGGCACTAGACTTCACCCTAAAGATTTATCATTACTATCACATATGACACAATACTTTTAGGTTCAAAGAATTCTAGTTGGAGATTCATAATTCCTTTCATGAATATTAATCCCTTTCTTCTTTATTTGAGTAGTATTTTTCTACACAAAATTCTCAACTAAATAAAACATATATATAGAAGATCATTTAGCTAGCAAGAAATGCCTTGTTTCTATTTCCTGTGCTAAAATGTTGGCCTACCAGCGAGATGAGCAATAAAAGAGTCATGTCAAGCGTGTTCATATATGTGGTGACATGTCTAACAAACTATATAAATTTTATAATATCAACATATGATATATTCATCCTTATATTTTCTCTTTTCAATCATGTTTTTGGTATAGGTATGCTTGCCAGATGAGAGTCGCACAATACTTCATCAAATATATATATATATATATTAGATCACTGAATTACAAGATATTTCATTTAGGTTAATCAGCTCCTTCACGAGGATGCTTACAATTTTGCCAATATAATACATAGAAAAACCTCTGTCAAAATGATAGTTTTATGATGGTTAAAGTATTCATGAATGTAATGAACTTGACATTTCTGCTTATCCCATGAGTTCTCTGGATTCTCACCTTTTATAAAGATGGCTATCATGACAACAAGGATCACATCAAAAAAAAAAAAGAAGAGAGAGATCAATTCTTAGTAGTTGTTCAACTATTGTGCAAAGCCGTATTGAGAATAAATATTTTGTCGAAATGCATGAAAAATCTATAGATTAAAAGCCATGGACATGGGAGCCACTTATGCCACTCACCGGAAGCGACCTTGCAACTAATGCCTAACCTGGCAATCACAAAATCTTACGAGCCATTGAGCCAGAAAACCTTTTCTGCATGTCATGCATTACTTTATCATATCCATCACAGAAAAATTAGCCAAGTACTGGCGGTCATTAATATGACATAGTCAGACTTTTGAAACATAAATAAAGTAATATCATCAATAAAGTAAGCCAGCTTCTACAATGATTCAAGTTGTTGCGGCATGTCAAAGTTTTTGTTAGTCATCAATTTCGAGCCTCCACAAATTAAGGCACAAACACAACCATTTCGGCTGTCCCCGGGCTATCAGGCGCTTTCACTTCGCCCCATTTCCATTTTTGAAAAGAAAAATAATTTCTCACGTCACCCTTTGACCAAGACAACTAAATTTTAGTAATGTTGACGCAGGAAAAGCCCGAAGAGAGCTGAGCCATCATGGTATATCCTGCATATCGGATCCCGAGTCCGACCTATGCGTCACTGCAGACGCCGTCAGGATATCCACCGCCACCTACTCCTCACCGGCCACCGTCTACCTCACCGCCGGCCAGCGACTTCCCCCCGGCTTCAACCCTTTCGTCCTCCGTCCCTACCCCCGGAAGACTGACTCCTTCGCTATGCAGCGCACGGCCCCTGTCCACCTACTGGCCGCCCACTCCAACCCCCCGCCCTGCGACTCCACCCACCCATTCCCTGCGATCCTCTTCTCCATCGGCGGCTTCGCCGGCAACTTCTTCCACGACATCAACGACGTCCTCATCCCCCTCTTCCTAACTGCCGGCCACCTCCGTTCCCGAGCTCAACTCCTTGTCGCCGACTTCGAACCTTGGTGGACCCAGAAGTACCGCCGCGTCCTCTTCCACCTCTCCTCCGCCACCGACCTCGCCGTCGCCTCCTCTCCCTCGACCCCCATCGAGCCGAAAGTCCACTGCTTCCCGGCGGCCGTGGTGGGCCTCAAGTACCACGGCAACCTCCTCTGCAACTCCACCAACGCCCCCGGCGGCGTCTCCACCCTCGACTTCCGGAGCTTCCTCCACGGCGCCCTCGGCCTCAAGGAAGAGCGTGCGGCGGGGGCGGAGAAGCCGGTGCTGGTGCTCATCTCGCGGCGGACGTCGCGGGCGCTGCTGAACGAAGACGGGGTGGTGGCGCTGGCGAGGGAGGTGGGGTTCGAGGTGGAGGTGGCGGCGCCGGCGAGGATGACGAGCGTGGGGGAGTTCGCCGGGGTGGTGAATCGGTGCGGGGTGCTGATGGGGGTGCACGGGGCGGGGCTGACCAACATGGTGTTCCTGCCGGCAGGAGCGGTGGTGGTGCAGGTGGTGCCGTGGGGGCTGGACTGGGCGGCGGCGGCGTACTACGCGCGTCCGGCCAGGAGGATGGGGCTGCACTACGTTGAGTACCACACGGCGGTGGAGGAGAGCACGTTGTATGATAAATATCCCAAGGATCATCCGGTGCTCGTCGATCCGTGGTCGATAAACCGGCAAGGATACGATGTAAGCCGGCCGATATACACTGATGGCCAGAACTTGACGCTGGACCTGGCGAGGTTCAGGGAGACGCTGTTGCAAGCGTTGGAGCTGCTCCCCCGGCCCACTCGTCCTCGGTGAAGCTGGATATTGCGACGAATTAAGAAAAGAGAGAGTCAATGCTAGCTATTTGTAAACATTATGGATGGCTAAAGGATAACAAATCAAAGCCTGTGTTCTCGGAACGAAACTAACACAAAATTCTGGTGATTTCTCCGCTACCCCTGAACAAAAATCATATTTGGCGGGCATCACAGAAAAAAACTATGGAGTGAGCTTCCATATTTCCTTCATTGCTTATCTTAAAATAGTAGTCTAAAAGCCAAGGACACCTTGTGCTAATAGAGTTGTTAATTCTGTGACTAAAATAAATTAAAAAAAATCACCTATTGCGTTCCTTTTTTTATTATTATTTTTAAAATATATTTTTTATCAATACATACGGTAAAATTAAATAATACATGCGAAACAGATGCATGAAATATATTTAAAAAAATTGAGAATTATTTTTAAAATATATTTTTTATCAATACATACTATAAAATTAAATAATACGGAGGTTTGCGTTGTCTGAAAAAAGCATGCATCTAATTCTCAGCTTCTTTTTGCCATGGATTATCTGTTTGCCATTGGGTGTTCGTGTTTGTGGAGGGAACGCAACCAGTGGACCTCCAAGTTTGAAGCGAAGATGGGATTGGTGTAGCTAAATCAGCAGTTCACATTTCCAGGAGTTGGATGCAGTAGTTTTTAATAGCAATATCAAACGAATCCTAAGTAACTGATCCACACTTAGAAAGAAGTTCTTGGGTGGAGGATAATATCATCCGACTGGTATTACAATACATGAGAGAAACTACGTGGATCTACAAGCTGGCATTTGTACCATATGGTCCGATTCTCTATGCACCCTGATAGGACATCTTCATGCACCTTTTTTTATGAGCTGCTTTGGGTCATAGGCTGGAGGGCCTCTTGTCTCCTTTTGTACCTTTATTGTAAATCCCTTTATATTTCAATCTAATCTACACGAGGGGGAAGTACCTTACTTCCTCCCCATTTTTCTTCAAATATATATATATATATATATATATCAACTTCTTAATGTATATATAAATTTTTTTTTAATACACATCAAATAGTGATCTAATATATATTTTTAAATAATTTAATATATAATTTTTAAAATATATTTTTTATCTATAAATATATATTGGATGATTGTTAGATATATATCAAAAAAGCTTATAATATATTTAAAATATTGATAAATATGTATCACTTATGCAATATGTACTTATAAATATAATATTTTAAAAATTATGTATAATTTATTTGAAAATGTATATTGAATTGCTAGATGACTAATTTGCTGAATCTGTATCATCTAGTAACATACTGCATACTAGTGAATTTCATATTCTACGACATATTGATTTATCTAAAAATATGTATGACTTATTTTATAATTTATATATATATATATATATATATATATATATATATATATATATATATATATATATATATATATATATATATATATATATATATATATATATATATATATATATATATATATATATATTATCTAGCTATATGATGTATATTGATAAAAAGCAAGTTCTACAAATGGGAAGGAAAGTTGATATCCTACTTTTTTCGAATTACAAGACTAAAGACTTTGTTAATAAAATGATTCTTTGAAATATGGTAAAATTGAAAGCCATTTCATTTTTCTTTTATTATTGCCCGTCCAATATGATTGTTGTCCACCATCCATTGGCTATTACTAGCCCGACATAATAATATAAGCAAAGTTTTTAATACTTGAGCGAAGATAAAACCATGAAATCCCTTTTGCTAATAGTTGTCCTTGCAAGTGTGTCTAAACCAATCATCAATCATTAATGTTGCAATATTGGATTATTTGATTTGTGTAAACGGCATGTGGAGGTGGGTCGTGGAACACGTTGTTCATTATTGATTAATTAGTGCGGCTCTGGGCAGTAAGTGATTTAGGCGCACATGAGAATCCATGGTGGTCATCTTGGCCCTTTTCTTAAAATAAATAAATAAATCTACTTCAGCAACCAACAATGAGAACCACTTCTTGTGAGAAATTAGTGGTCTAAATCTCAAAGTAGATTTCAAGCATCAAAATTTTTTTATCCTATTTTAAAAAATTCATCGTGATATTGATGTAGATAATTAATCCTCCTGCACTTGCTCTACTTTTTTTGTCTTTTTGTTTGTCTTTTCCTATGAGAAATAGATTCATAATCTTCCTTTCTGTCCATTTTTTCTATTATTAAAGATAAAATGCCCGGAAAAACACCCATTTTGATTGGCCTCAACCATCTCCCATCATTAAGCTGCTTCTTTGTTCAAATTTTCCTGTCCATCCACCTACCACGAGCAACAATGGCCATTGGAAACTCCGGATAGACACGCCCGATCCTCTCCATGGGCCACTTACCTTGAACCTTTATGGGCTACATAAAAGCCATGAGGCCCAATATCTTCCAATATTATGGCTATTTATAGGCTACTGGGTCTTCAACCCCAGCACTCGATGATATTCTACCCTGATGATGATGATCTTTGTTCCCGATTGCGTTCTTCAGTACATGTACCAAGCTCCTCCCTAGAGTAACGTCGATGACGCCGTGAGGTGGCTGACCTTGTCGTTTCTGATTACGGTAGTGCCCTTGATCGATCTTCTCCTGCTTCAGGCTGGCGTCGAAGGAATTTACCCAGCCACCCCTTTTTGACAAACTCCTCAACTTCATCTCGGAGCTAGATGCATTCCTCAGTGTCGTGGCCGTGGTCGCGATAGTAGAGGCAGTACTTGCTTCGATCGCGCTTGTTTGGGGGAGACCGTAACCCTTCTGGTCTTGGCAGTTGGTTCTTAACTTCTATGAGAATTTGAGTTTGAAGAGCGTTGAGGGGGACGCAGTCGCGGAACCTTTCGAGAGGGGGACTTCTTCGCACCCTTCTATCGGAAATTCCTTGGTGGTGAGCTCAAAAAGTTCAGGCCTTGCTTGCGCTGTGGAGATCGTAAGCGTGGCCGAACTTCATCTCACCTCCTGTGAAATCTTTGTAGGAGGCTTTCTTGGTGACATACTCGAGTGGGAGCTCGGCCTTGCTTGCACCGAACTTCATTCCGATGATGAGGTTTGAGGTGGAGTTCGGCCTCACTTACGCCGAACTTCATTCCGATGATGAGCTTCGAGGTAGAATTCGGCCTCACTTGCGTCGAACTTTATTCCATGGGAGAACTTCATTCCGCCCTCGCTTGTACCGAACTTCATTCCGCTTTCTCACGAAACTCTCCGTGGGAGAACTTTCTTGACACTTTCTTAACGACGAGCTCGAGGAGTTCGGGCCCGCCTGCTTTCGTGAGTGCAGCCGGACCTCGCTCAGCTCTCCATCGTCTGCCAGCCGCTCTCTTAAGGCTTCTTCGTTCTTCAACTTGAAGGCTTCTTCCGTGCAGACATATCTCTCAACCCGAGCCAGCAGATCGGCGAAATCCCTGAGATATTTTCTTTTCAGAAAGAACAGCAAGTCATTTTTCTAAAGGCCGTCCTTGAGTGCGGCCATCACAACAAACCGGTCCAAGTCCTGGACCTCCAATGCCACGGCGTTAAACTAGGTGACATAAGTTCGGATGGATTCTTTCCACTTCTGCTTGACATTCATCAGAAAATCTGAACCTCGACGCGAACGTCGGCTGCTGATGAAGTGAGCCACGAACTGACTGCTCATCTAGTCAAAAGAAAAGATCGTACTCGACTTCAATGCCGAGTACCAATTTCTAGCTACTTCCTTTAAGGTAGATGCAAAAGCTTGGCACAATATGGCGTCTGAAGCACCGTGGAGTAGCATTATGGCACAAAAGGCCTCCAGATGATCAACCGAATCAGAAGTTCCATCGTAGCTTTCAAGTTGAGAGAGCTCGAAGTTCGGTGGAACGGATTCTTGCATAATTCGGAGGAAGAAAGGAGGTTCGGCATAGACGTCGGCATGATGAGCCGGGGCAACGTGGCCAAGCTCTTCAATCCATCAGTCCATCTTCCACAATCTGTGATCGAGGACACCGTCTTGGTTGCAGATCTTGAGAGGCTTTTAGCTATAAATGAGAAAGATCTCCCCCAGAAGAGAACTATGATCCGAACATGGACCCTCGGCTCTCTATTTCTTCTTTTCAGGGGCGATGGGTACGTTGGCCCTGGTACTCTTTTTTGGGATCGATTTTCGATATTTCGATGGTGGGTTTTCTGGTGGAGTCGCCATCGGGGGCTGCTGTATGGCCTGCACTGCTTTCGTGAGGCCACGGACCTATCAGACAAGCAGGTCGAACGACTTCACATCCACCATGGGTATAGGTGGAATCTGAGCTACCGAAGCTGAAGCAGGAACAGACGAATCTGGACGGGATCGGACTGCGGCGGCCGTCGAGCGTCGAGTCAAAGCTCTCCTGGGAGGCATTTTCTCTTCGAAAAAGAACTCTAATGAGGAAGAAGAGAGATCTCCGGAGAGGAAAGAGAGAAATCATCGTCGAGCACTCCTTTAAGAATAAGAAAATCTCAGAGGTTCAGGATCCTCCTTCTAGCACCAATCTATTGATGCAGAATCTGATTGTCGTCGGAATCCACTGGAGTGGAGGTCAATGAGATCGCCGTCGAGGATTTGCAAAATAAAGTTCTATCTGAAGTCGGTGGGAGGGTGGCTCCGGTAGGACCCTCCGACGATCAAATCAACTCTGGCCAACAGAAATGGAGTACTCGGGAATGAGTTTCGAAGCTTGAAAAAGAAGAGGAGAGCTTAGAGATCAGAGATTCAAGAGATTAGCGTATCTGAAGGGTCCTTTATAGGAGAAGCTTAATTGATGGTGACGGCCATATCGTCTGGTAGCGAGCTGTTGGGGCCGCATGGAGTTCAGTACGGAGAGAAATACGTTGTCAGATGGATAGTGACAGCCATACTGGTAGATCATGGGCCGCTTGAGGCTGGTTATTGAGAGAGTGGTGTCGTCAGTTGTGGCGGCCATGTCGTTCGATCTCGTCGTCGGTCGTTGACTAATGACGATAGTTCGTCCAGAGGAACTTAGACTTGTGGAGGAGTTCGATCGAAGAAAAAGCTCGAGAAAAGTTCGGCTCTCGCAGGCGCCTGGCTGGAACGACGCGAAGAGAGTTCGACTCTTGCGGGAGTCTGATTGAAGCTCGACGGTTGAGTTCGGCTAAAGTCCGACTGCTGGGAGTCCAAGAAGCTCGGCCGCTAAGTAGCTCGACTGACTGAAGGGGTTCGATCCGGATGCTGAAAGTCCGAAGGAGCTCGACCACTGAGGAGTCCGAAGGAGCTCGACCTCTAAGGATTCCGAAAGAGCTCGGCTGCTAAGTAGTTCGATCGACTGAACGGATTCGAAGAAGCTCGACCGTTGGGGGTTCGGCTAAAGTCCGACTGCTAAAACTCTTCCGTGGCTACTGGTTGCATTAGGCTGAGCATCGAACTAGACTTCGGCAGGAGCGGGGTTTATCCCCAATAGAATGCAAGAAATCCCGACAATTCTGGATCATTCAAGGTGCAACTTAACGGAGGGTGGAGGGCCTCTTATAAAAAGGAATTTTAGGTTTTATTTATTGGCCATGTTTGGCTCAAATTAGGACTCTATTTTTCTGGCTTCATCGAACATGGAGGAAGAAGAAGCAGAATCCACTTGGACTCTCTTCTTCTTCGATTTCTTTTCCTACTTTTTTTTCAAAGATTTGCATGGAAAAGATAAAAAAAAATATGGGTTATCACAATATCTATCAAATTAAGAAAAATATATATACATATGGATAGACACCTATAAGAGCCACATCTGAATATCTAATTTAATTGATAATTCTATTTAATTTTATATCAAATTAATATTTTTTTAAAGAGAATAAATAACCATAGTAATATATTATTAATTTAATTTATCATCATTTTAATAATATCTTTGATTTTATAGTCATAAAATTTAATGATCTAATTTATATTCTTATTTATATTCATAGGTATATAATTTATATTCATATTTATTTAAAATAAATATGAATATAAATTTTTATATCTAACTAATATTCATGTATGTATGTATGTATGTATATATATATAATATATATATATATATATATATATATATATATATATATATATATATATATATATATATATATATATATATATATATATTAGTATCTAATCCATGTCCAATCTATTTTGAGCCTACCAGGAGAACTTGTTCTGCTAGGATACGCGCAAACTTGGAGGGCAAACAATAAAAAAAAACTGAAGGCAAAATTTTGCCCTTTTTTGCCCCCCAAATTACCCTTAGACAACCAACCATTCAAAACATGATTGACACGTCTTAATATGGAAGATGGAGGGCAACGGAACTACATGAGCTACTTCATTAAAAATAAAATAAAATCCACTTAATAATTTCCCCCGCGCCAGACCAATGCATTTTAAATTTGCTAATGATTCTCTAGTCACCTTACTTTTCTTAACGAGTTAATGTAACATGCATATAAACAATTCTTACATATTATGAATGACTTTGACTTTGGATTTTGTTTCAAAAATGTAAAGTAGCTTGTCCATAGTACGCAACTACCAACCCGACTTCCGATTGTTATTATATTTTATTAAGTGAAATGGAGGTAGCCAGAAGCTTCCCCCCATGTTACGTTATTAAGAAGAGAAATATTTACAAATGAGGATTGTTATTATAAGAAGCCACCTCCGTCCGCCAAACGATGCTGCACGAACTCCTGCCTGAGCTCATCCTCTAAATTAAGGATCATGGCCTCTTCTGATTTTGAGGGAAATAAGTATCTCTCCTTCATCTATGGCGAAGGTGAGAAGGACACCCAATGGAGGTTTGGTGCTCCTCCCAACTATGATCTTGTGGACGAGCTCTTTGAAGAAGGTCGAACTAAGGTAACAGCAGCACCTCCTTTTCTTCCATTAATTACTCTATCCGGCGCATGCACCTGGTATGCGCTGCGATCTCATGGAAAGTTTTCTTCTCTAATTTCTTTTGTAGGAATGGCCGGTCGGATCCCTTGAAGAAAAAGTGCAGCGATTGGTGAAGACAATGGAAATGGAGTTGCTGCACAAGATACGGTCAGAAGACCACAAAATCATCAACCACGAGAATTTTCGTTTCAGTTTAAATGGTAATCGTGTCAGCTAAGACCAATACCAAATTAACATATAGATAGAGCTTCCATGCAGTTATTTTTAGCCAGGAAGCGTTGCACACATTCGTCTAACTGGAAGCTGATAAATCCATGATATCCTCTCTTCATTTAAAACAAACCGACCTCTCGTATTAGTTGAAGTGCAGAACTTTGGAGCGTATAAAAATCTTCCGTACATGGTTACGATCCTGTAGGAATTTCCTAATGTCGAAGTCATTGTGGATCCACAGCTACCCAACCTCTAATCAAGTTTCATGGCTTCCTCATCATCAACATCAATTATGGAGACAAATTAATTCAGGCTTTTGTAATGTAATGCTTCAGGAAGAGATGGAATAACACATCAAGACATCCGCCAAATGGGAGGAAGCTACAATGCCTTCTTGCAGACCAGCTTGCCTGAAGATCTCCGGATCTACGATCCGGCACGAGAAACCGCAGAGTCATCTCACAAGGCCTTCACTAGAACATTTCCTCGTGGATTCGCTTTTGAAATACTCCAAGTCTACAGCGGCCCTCCCACGATTGTGTTCAAGTTCCGGCACTGGGGTTACATGGAGGGTCCTTTCAAGGGGCACGCCCCAACCGGGGAGAGAGTAGAATTCCAAGGAATGGCCATTTTTCACGTACGCATCCTTCCCTCTCTTCCTTAATTCCTTCCTCTTTAATGGCATTCCGATGGTACCTCGATACAGTCACTATATCATTCCATCTTCTTTTCCAAAAAGATAAAAGATCTGATTCTTAATCCTTCAATATATAGGTTGATGAAGAGATGAGGGTTAAGAAGGTGGAGTTCTTTTACGAGCGTGGTGACTTTCTCGCTGGCTTCCTCAGAGGTGCACCAATGGGCGACGCATCAGCAACTACCTCGCGCTGCCCTGTCGCGACAAATTAAGAGGAGAGAGAAAGCCGCGGTGCGGACGACAAAGGCAGAATAAATTAAATAGCCAGCCCAAGTCTTTTACTATATTATCACTTGCTTGTATCGTGACGTGGTGGTGTTCTCAGTGTAGCCGTCGCCTTACCGTAGAAAGTATTCCCCGTATGCTGTCCTCGGTCGTACGATCGATGTTGCTGTGGTACTCATCTTTTAGTCGTTGTTGTTGAACTATTTATGAAGATATTTACATGGAAATGTTTGAAGATGTATGTTTTTTAGTCACATTATGCAGTTAACTGGGAAGAGCGCGCGAACGCTACACAAATTTGGTGGACGTAATGGAATTTGTTTGGCTATTAATGTCAGCTGATGCTAATAGTGCAAGCCCCGTTACAAAAAAGATTAAGAAAAAGGCATGTACAACAGGTTGGTAAGTTGTGAACCAAGGCTCACTCTATTAGTTTAGGAACCAAAGGCTTGGGTCTTAATTCTGGATGATGCATCTCCAAAATTCTCTATTTGAATAAGTGAAGATAGTGCCCTTCTCTTCCTCGTATGGAAAAAAAATTATTTTTAAATTTTTGTTAATCTCATATTTAAATTTCTTCAGAAAAGTCAAATAACATGTTCAGCTTTATGGTTTTGAACAATTGATTGCAATCCATTCTCTTTTAGAGGCATTTGTTGGTCCAAATCATTATTAGAATAGGACTACGACAACGGTTAATATCTGCTATCATAGCCTAAAAAATTATTGCCATATGCTATGACAGTGATTAACTAATCACTGTCACTACGGCCATCGCCGTAGGTCTATGACAGTAGTTCGTGCGCTGTCACTGCGACTGTCGTCGTAGGTCTATGGCAGCATTATTACAACAGTTACGTGAGCCACTGCCATAGATAGCCTATGGCAACGATTTTCAAACTCTGCAATAGATGAACCTATAGCAGCGGTTTCCAAACCACTGTTATAGTTCGACCTATGGCGGCGGTTTTCAAACCACTGTCATAGCTCTCTATGGTAGTGGTTATAGAATCGCTGCTATAGATCTATAGCAGCGGTTTCGTAACTGCTACCATAAGTTAAACTATCACAGCGGTTACGAAACCGCTATCATAGATCTAATGCAGCGGTTGGTATAAAATTTATGACAGTGATTGACACGCCTACGACAGCAGTTAAAACCGCTATCGTAGCTTTTGAATAATGAAAAAAATATATATTTTTTTAATTTTTTTATCTATTAAATATAGTTCAATAACATAAGAAAATATTATAAATATAAGAATATTTATGAAATACTCAAAATTTATTGCTGAATAAAATTTATTTTAATATTTTAAAAAAAAATACATCAAAAATTTTCTAAATCTACATCGTTATTATTATCGGAAGATTGAGCACGAGTTGGAGAAGCTGGAGCTGGAGGGGCTGGAGCTGTAGGGGCTGAAGATATAGGACCTGGAGCTATAATGCCGACCAACATGTCCTCAAGACCTACGAAGTTAGCTCCAAAACACGCACTGAGCCTCATCACCATAGCTCTCAGGATGCCCTCCAAATGAGAAATGAGCTCCTCAGTGTGAGCAGCCCGTGCCGTAGCCTGAGCTGCTTGCACCAACACCTCCTCAATCTGCTTCCGACTGACGACACCAGAAGCATGTGAAGAGATGCTCGATCCAAACCAATAGCTCATCGGTATATGTTCGACCTACATCGGATCCGCTTAGAGTGCTCAGGCCACAAGACTTGAGACGGATGGTCATGGGGGCCAGAGATGTCCGAGCCCTCGCTCGCGAGTGCATCTAACTGCTCCTTTAATTATAAATTTAAATAAAATTTTATAAAAAATGCTATAATACTAATCATACTAATATATTTATTACTTATAAAAATTTTTTCTATCACGATGTTCATCGGTCTGCCTTTCTTATCCGTACGACTGGATCAAAAGATCTTGCTACGATTGGGCATCACCTCATCTCTCATCAACTATAATAATATATCAATTTATTAAAAATATAAAAATAATATTAATTTAATTTATCTAGTATGATTCATAATATATTATCTCTCTATGCATACGACTGGTCATTGACTCATGATCGAGAGTGTGCGTATACTCCTGGGCTGCTCGGTTCTCTCGATTCTAATAGAAGGTAGTCTAACAAGTATTTAAATAAATAATAAATATTGAAAATAAAGTTCGCTCCTGTCAAAGTTCAGTCTGATGCTTAGTCCAATGCAATCGGTGATCACGGAAGAGCTTCAGCGGTCAAATCTTAGCCGAACTCCTTCAGCCGGTCGAACTCTCCAACACCGAGCCCCAGTCGAACCCCTTCAGCCATCCAAACTGCTCAACGGCCAAGTCCCAATCGAATCCATTCAGCCGATCGAACTTCTGAGTGATCGAGCTTCAGTCGAACTCCCCCAACGGTCAAATTTCTGTCGAACTCTTCAGAAGCCGAACTTCTCTAGAAGCCAAACTTTTTTTGAATTGCTCCTATAATCGGACTCCTATGAGAGCCGAACTTCCTCCGCACTCTTTCAGTCGGATGCCTATAGGAGCTAAACTTCTTTTGAGCTTCTCCTTCAGTCGAACGTCTATAGAAGCCGAACTCCTTTCGAAGTCGGACTCCTCCAGGAGTCGAACTCCTTTCAGAATTCTCCTTCAGTCAGACGCCTACGGGAGCCAAACTTCTTTCGAATTACTCCTGCAGTTAGACTCCTCCAGGAGCCGAACTCCTTCTAAAATTCTCCTTCAGTCGGACTCCTATGGGAGCCAAACTTTTTTCAAACTTTTTCTTCGATAGAACTTCTCTAAGAGCTGAACTTCTTTCGGACTTCTTCTTCAATCGAATTCCTCCAATGGATTACTTTCGGATAATCCCCTCTAGATATATTTCCTTCAGAAGTCTGAACTCCTCTAAAATTGATATATGCCAGTGTCCACCAACCAACGCCTAGTTTCTCAAAGCTACGGCTATTAAATCTCGATGAACGATCGCCATCAATCTACTACAGACAATGTTATAGACGGTGCCCCCCTCCATGATAGACTTCATCATACCTCGAGCAGCCCGCTATCGGATGGTATGGCTATCACCATCAATCTGACGATACCTTTCTCTTCATATCAAACTCCATCAGACCTCGAGTGGCTCACTGCCAGACAGCTGCAGCTGTCACCATCAATCAAGCTCCGCCTATAAAAGCAGGCCCTTCAGATACATTTTCTCTAGGCTCTAAGCTCTCTTCTTCTTTCCAAAACTCGATCGAGCTTTCGTCTGAGCACTCCATTTCTGTTGACTAGAAGAACTGACTTGATCGTCGGAGGATTCCATCGAAGCCACCACCACGGAGTCCGGATGGGACTTGATTTTGCTGATCATCGACAGTGACCTCATCCTCCTCGACTCTAGCTCGTTCCGACATCGATCAGATTCTACACCAACAGAATTAACGCTAGAGGAAGAACCTCTATCTTTGAGGTACCTTTGTTCTTAAAGAAGTGCTCAATTGATCCTACCGACCTTCTTCTCCAAGATCTGAGTTGGATCCATCCATTCCTACTCCATCACCGATACTTCAACCTCCACCTCCATCGACGGTCATGGTAGATTCGGAGCAGTTCAATCTGCTGATACAGTGAGTTCAAAGCCTCACCGAGATGGTGCAAATCGTGCGGCAGCCCCCGATGGTGACTCCATCAGGAAACCCATCATCAGAATATCAAAAATCGATCTCAAGGAAGAGCATTTGGTCTAGCATATCCATCGTCCTTAGGAAGAAGAAATAGAGAGCAGGGGATCCGCATTCGAATCATGATTCTCTTTCGAAAGAAAAATAGAGAGCAGAAGTTCTCTCCCAGGAGGTTTTATAAGAGGGCAGAATGAAGTTCGACCGTGCTCATGACCTTTCTCTGAGCGCAAGCGAGGTCAAACTCTCCCTCGAGCTCATCATCAAGGAAGCTCCGACAAATGGACATGAAGTTCTCCCCCTGCAAATTTCACAGAAGGGCGGAATGAAGTTCGACCGCGCTCACGACCTTCCCCAATATAACCGAGGCCGAACTCTCCCTCGAGCTCGTCATCAAGAAAGCTCAGACAAAAGAGCATGAAGTTCTCCCTTAGAAGATTTCATAGGAGGGTGGAATAAAGTTCGGCCGTGCATCCGACCTTTTCCAACGCAAGCGAGACTGAACTTCCTCTCGAGCTCATCATCAAGGAAGCTCTGATAAAAGGGCATGAAGTTCTCCCTCATGAGGTTTCATGGGAGGATGAAATAAAGTTCGATCGTGCTCACGATCTTCCCCCTAGCGCAAGCGAGGCCGAACTTTCCCTCGAGCTCATCATCAAGGAAGCCCCGATAAAAGGACATGAAGTTCTCCCCTAGGAGGTTTCACAGGAGGACCGAATGAAACTCAGCCATGCTCACGGATCCTCCCTTCGAGCACAAGCGAGCCCGAGCTCCTTCTTGTGCTCATCATCAAGAAAGCCCCGATAGAAGGGCACGAAGAAGTCCTTCCCCCATAAAGTTTCACAACTATGTCCCCCTCAATATTTCATAGACATCGGTCTGAAGCAAGCCAATGGCGCTACCGCAACTAGAACCGCCAATGAGGGAGGAACAACAAGAAGATCGGCCATTTTTCAGCATCATCGATGCTATCTCTAGGGGCTTGGTACTTCGGCGGGCTATCATCTTCCAGCCTTAAAGCCAAGAGAAGCTTGCTCCAAATTAAGAAGGTCAGCATAAAATAGAGGAGGTCGTCAGGTCCGGGACTTACTGCCTGAAGAAGCTCAGAGGAACAACGCTCCCATGACCTTGAGACTCGGAGAATCCGAGAATGTACTGTCGATAATTTTTCTTCAATAAAACTCCTTCATTTCAACATTATTATTTCTCGATGCAAAAGCTACCTGATGATAGAAAAGAAGCAATCAATAGTGGCCATATTAGGAACAAGAGGAGAACCTCATCCTAACATGAGCAAGTCAAAAATCTCATTTATTTTAGATGAAATGGGAGGAGAGGCCCTGACAACGGTCCTTATATACTCCCACAGTCCATTAGGAACAGGAGAAGAATCTCATCCTAATGTGAGCAAAGTTGAAGGCCTCATTCATTTTAGATGAGATGGAGGGAGAGACCTTGACAATGGCCCTTATGTGCTCCCATAGTCCATTAGAAATAGGAGAAGAATCTTGTCCTAATGCGAGTAAAGTCGAAGGCCTCATTCATTTTAGATGAGATGGAAAGAGAGGCCCTGACAATGATCCTTATGTGCCCCCACAGTCCATTAGGAATAGAAAGAAAACCTCATCCTGACGTGAGCACAGTCGAAGGCCTCGTTCATTCTAGACAGAGCAAGAGGAAAGACCCCAACAACGATCCCATTATGCCCGACAACCGTAAGAGATAAGATCTCCTTCAACCTCGATCGTTGGAGATAAAATCTTCCTCAAGCTTCTACGTCAATAGGAGATAAGATCTTCTTTAACCTCGACCACTGGAGATAAGTTCTCCTCCGAGCTTCACCTTCAACCTCGACTGTCGGAGATAAGATCTCCTCCGAGCTCCACTTTCGACCTCGACTGTTGGTGATAAGATCTCCCCGAGCCTTAGAGCCTACGCCAAACAGGAGATGAGATCTCCTTCAACCTCGATCGTTGGAGATAAGATCTCCTCCGAACTCCATCTTCAACCTTGGCTGTCGGAGATATGATCTCCTCCGAGCTTCTACATCAACAAAAGATAAGATCTCCTTCAATCTCGACCGCTGGAGATAAGATCTCTCCCGAGCTCCTCCTTCAATCTCGATTGTCGGAGATAAGATCTCCTCCGAGCTTTACTTTCGACCTCGACCGTTGGAGATAGACCTTCCCCGAGCTTCTACGTCAGTAAAAGATAAAATCTCCTTCAACCTCGACCGCTGGAGATAAGATCTCCTCCAAGCTCCACCTTTAACCTCGACTGCTGGAGATAAGATTTTCTCTGAGCTCCACCTTCAATCTCAATTGTCAGAGATAAGATCTCCTCCGAGCTTCACTTTCGACCTTGACCATTAGAGATAAGATCTTCCTTGAGCTTCTACATCAACAGAAGATAAAATCTTCTTCAACCTCAGTCGCTGGAGGTAAGATCTCCCCCGAGCTCCACCTTCAATCTCGACTGCTGGAGATAAGATCTTCTCTGAGATTCTACGTCAATAGGAGATAAGATCTCCTTCAATCTCGATCGCTGGAGATAAGATCTCCCTCGAGCTTCACCTTCAACCTCGACTGTCGGAGATAAGATCTCCTTCAAGCTCCACTTTCGACCTCGACCGCTGGAGATAAGATCTTCCCCAAGCTTCTACGTCAACAGAAGATAAGATCTTCTTCAACCTCGATCGTTGGAGATAAGATCTCCTCCGAGCTCTATCTTCAACCTTAGCTGCTGGAGATAAGATCTCCTCCGAGCTCCACCTTCAACCTAGGCTGTCGAAGATAAGATCTCTCCCGAGCTCCACTTTCGATCTCGACTACTGGAGATAAGATCTCCCCCGAGCCTCAGAGCCTACGCCAACAGTAGATAAGATCTCCTTCAATCTTGGCTGGAGATAAGATATTCCTCGAATTTTAAAAATTACATCAATAGAAGAAAAGATCTCTTTCAACCTTAGTTGGAGATGAGATCTTCTCCGAGCCTCAACTTTAATTTCAATCTCGACTGGAGATGAGATCTTCTCGGAATCTCAACTTCAACTTCAACCTCGACTGGAGATAGGATCTTCCTCGAGCTGCTGCAACGTCTTCGTCAATAGGAGATGAGATCTCCTTCAACCTCTACTGGTGATGAGATATCCCCCGAGCCTCAACTTCAACTTCAACCTCGATTGGAGATGAGATCTCCTCCGAGCCTCAACTTCAACTTCAACCTCGGTTGGAGATAGGATCTCCTCCGAGCTTCAACATCTTCATCAACAGGAGATGAGATCTTCTTCAACCTCGACTGGAGATAGGATCTCTTTCGAGCTTCATCGTCAGACTGATGGTGATAGCCATACCGTCCGATAGCGGGTCGCTCGAGGTCTGTCGGAGTCTATCATGGAGGGGGGCACCATCTGTAGCATCGCTTGTGGTAGACTGATGGTGATCATTCATCGAGATTTAATAGTCGTAGCTCTAAGGAAGCAGACATTGGTTGGTGGACTTTGGCATATATCAATTTTAAAGGAATTTGAACTTTTGAAGAAAATACGTCTGGAGGAAATTATCCGAGAGCAATCTGTTGGAGAAATTCGACTGAAGGAGAAGTCTGGAAGGAGTTCGATTTCTAGAGAAGTTCGATCGAAGAGAAAGTTCGAGAAAAGTTTGATTCTCGTAGGAGTCTGATTGAAGGAGAATTCTGAAAAGAGTTCGACTCTTGGAGGAGTCTGACTGCAGGAGCAATTCGAAAGGAGTTCAGCTCTCATAGGCATCCGACTGAAGAAGAATTCTGAAAGAAGTTCGGCTTCTGAAGGAGTCCGACTTCGAAAGGAGTTCGGCTTCTATAGACGTCCGACTGAAGGAGAAGCTCAGAAGGAGTTTAGTTTTCATAGACGTCCGATTGAAAGAGTGTGGAGGAAGTTTGACTCTTATAGGAGTCCGACTGTAGGAGCAATCCGAAAAAGTTTGGCTTCTAGAAAAGTTCGACTCCTAGAGAGTTCGATAAAAATTCGACCGTTGGAGGAGTTCGATTGGGGCTCGGCTACTGAGAAGTTTGGTCGATTGAAGGGATTCGGTTGGAACTCGATCGTTGAGAAGTTTGGATGGCTGAAGGGATTCCGTTGGGGCTCGACGCTGGGGAGTTCGATCGACTGAAGGAGTTCGGCTAAGGTTTGGCCGCTGAAGCTCTTCCGTGATCATTGATTGCATTGGGCTAAGCATCAGGCTGGACTTCGGTAGGAGTGGAGTTTATCTCCAATAATAGTTTTCCCCACTTTTAAGTTCAAAATTTGAAGGAAGGGAGTACAAAAAGGCGACTATCGAAGTCTTTTTTTGAGCTTTGCACTCATTGAAGTTGAAGCTTGAGGGAGATTTTATCTCCAGCCAAGGTTGAAGAAGATCTCATCTCCTATTGATGAAGATGTTGAAGCTCGGAGGAGATCCTATCTCCAGCCAAGGTTAAAGTTGAAGTTGAGGCTCGAGGGAGATCTCATCTTCAGCCGAGGTTGAAGTTGAAGTTGAGGCTCGGGGGAGATCTCATTTCTAATCAAGGTTGAAGGAGATCTCCTCTCTTGTTGATGTAGTCTTTAAAACTCGGGGAAGATCTTATCTCCAGCCGAGATTGAAGGAGGTCTTCTCTTTTGTTGATGTAGACTTTGAAATTCGGGGAAGATCTTATCTCCAATCAAGATTGAAGTTATGATTGAAGCTCGAAGGAGATCTCATATCTAGCCGAGGCTGAAATTGAAGTTGAGGCTCGGAAGAGATCTCATCATCAATCGAGGTTGAAGAAGATCTCATCTCTTATTGACGAAGATATTGAAGCTCGGAGGAGATCCTCTCTCCAGCCGAGGTTGAAGGAGATCTCATCTCATGTTGACGAAGACGTTGAAGCTCGGGAGAGATCCTATCTCCAGTCGAGGTTGAAGTTGAAGTTGAAGTTGAGGCTCGGGAGAGATCTCATCTCTAGTCGAGGTTGAAGGAGATCTCCTCTTTTGTTGATGTAGTCTTTGAAACTCGAGAGAGATCTTATCTCCAGTCGAGGTTGAAGGTCTTTTCTTCTGTTGATGTAGACTTTAAAACTCGGGAGAGATCTTATCTCGAACCGAGGTTGATGTTGTGATTAAAGCTCAGGAAAGATCTCATCTTCAGTCGAGGCTGAAGTTGAAGTTGAGGCTTGGGAGAGATCTCATCTCCAACCTAGACTGAAGTTGAAGTGAGGCTCGGGGGAGATCTCATCTTCAGCCAAGATTAAAAAAGATCTCATCTCCTATTGACGAAGATGTTGAAGCTCGGAAGAGATCCTATCTCCAGTCGAGGTTGAAGGAGATCTCATCTCCTGCTGATGAAGACGCTGAAGCTCGGGGGAGATCCTATCTCCAACTGAGGTTGAAGTTGAAGTTGAAGTTAAGGCTCGAAAGAGATCTCATCTCCAACTGAGGTTGAAGTTGAAGTTGAGGCTCGGGAGAGATCTCATCTTCAGTCAAGGTTAAAGAAGATCTCATCTCCTATTGATGAAGATGTTGAAGCTATCTTTCTCTTTGTATCAAACTCCATCAGACCTCGAGCGGTTCGCTGTCAGACAGCTACAGCTGTCACCATCAATCAAGCTCTGCCTATAAAAGTAGACCCTTCAGATACATTTTCTCTAGGCTCTAAGCTCTTTTTTCCTTTCCAAAGCTCGATCGAGCTCTTGTCTGAGCACTCCATTTTTGTTGGTCAGAAGAGCTGACTTGATCGTCGGAGGGTTCCGTCAGAACCACCACCACCAACTCCAGATGAAATTTGATTTTGTAGGTCACCGACGGTGATCTCATCCTCCTCAGCTCTAGCTCATTCCGATGTCGATCAGATTCTGCACCAACAATAAATATTTAAAAAATATTTAAATATAATTTTAAGTATATTAAAAATTTTAAAAATTAAAAATTAAATCTCGAACTCTTGGCTCCTTCAATATCTAACCATCCCCTCTCATTGATTAGGGGGACAGTCCTAAATCCAAGAAATAAGCTCCTCCGAAGTATCTCATCGATGCTTGAGCCACTTTCTTTGGAGCTTGATCTTATAGTTTCGATACAACTTCCTAATCTTCTTCAGTCGGACATCTTGAGCCCTCTCGTAATCTAAAAAGTCATCCCTCCTCTTCACAAAATTATCAGAAGTTAATTACAAAATTATATGAATAAAATATAATGTAAAAATATCAAATGCATAAATATAACTAAGATATACTTATCTATATCTTCTTCTTTATTCGGTCCCTGACACCAACGTCCATCAATTGCCAGTCTATAGGCAGTATCGAAATGATATCAGACCACATCATAAGCACTCTGAAAAAAAAATATATCTCTCATGCGGTCTTCCCTATCGATCTTTTTTTCGCATCGTAGTCCACCATCACCTGATACTGGTGGTTCTACATATGAGGCATACGTGTGAGACCACGAAATTTTCTATTGAATGATGCACCTACAATAAAAATATATTATGCAAATATATAAGAGTGATAATAATTATATAAATAAATAAATAAATAATATAATAAAAATGTATACTTATTGGCCATGAGATCATACGATGTGGATGCCAGTAGAAACTCATCGGTAGGTGGAGCATGTATCAAAGATGTGGCTAACAATGAAGGCTCAGATATCGGTGGAGTAGATATCAACAGAGTAAATGTCGATGGTCCCTCACAGTCAATGCGAACATGGATGGAGTATGCTCCATCTGCAACTCAGATGCGGAGCTCCGCATAACCCATCGAGAGACGGTAGTGAAAGCTAGATGGCATTTCGGTGTCATTGTGACCTACAATATTAATGAACATTAATCAATATAATATGTTGAATAATAATATTAGTAGAGCATCAATAAATAGATTCTAATATTTATACCAAAATATTGAAGTCATCGTCTAGTGGCATCTACAATATGAACATCATCATTGCTCCTGACAAATATATCTGGGACCTCGATAGTATGTACCAGATAAGTTTGGTTCTAGAGGAGCACTTTACATACATGATCTACATCATCATCAATCTCGACATCATCAAAGATACGCCTAGACACCATCCTCACAACAACATCCCATTGAGGCTCCAAAGAATCACTAATATAGAAGACTTGACTAGCTTGGGAGGTAAGTATATACGATTCTTCAGTGTGGAGATAGCGTTGCATATTGATGAGAGTAAAATCATACTCATCAGTCTTCATCCTTGACTGTGATAAGGTGTCAAACCAATTGCACTTCATCAACATAATTCTTCTTTTAGAATAATAGTCCAAGATGACTATCTTCTCCACCACTCTATAATAGTTCAAATCCTCCGTACGAGGTTGTGAATCTCTTGAGCCAGCATAACACCCAGTGGTGGTGCTCAATGTCACACCACTATTTTATATTGCCATGTTTATACACTTACTGTGAATATTAAACTTATAGTCGTTAATTATAAGTTGTTTATACTCATGCACGATATGATTGGGATCCATTGAAAGAGCGCATATTTCAGAACTCATATCATCGAGCGATAATCTCGATACCTAATTAAGGAGATGACATCTAATTAGTAAACATATTCAAATAAGTTGTAAAAGGCAAGAATATATAATTGCTTACATGATCTTTGAACCATTCAGAAAATTTTTTACTGTGCATTTTTTTCTTCCGCATACTTAGAGTATCATATTTTACTCTTATGACCTTCTTGTATTTGTTGCATGCAGAAAAAATAAATTTAAATATAATTAAATATTTTTTTAATTATTATAAAATAAATAAGACTAAGTGACTCATCTTATATATGGCTCAGTGACATCATAGTTGAAGAGCATGTAGTGGTGCACCTTATCTCTTTCCTCAATACTCAAATCAGTGAGATGGTATGAAGTAGAAAGTCCACCTAGCTATAGAATGGACTCAAATGTAGGCTCAATTGGCTTATACTCATCACCATGATTCCTCATTGATCGGTTACGACGTGTCTTGAGCTTGTTTAAGTACATGATATAAAAATCCATACACTCTTGATCCAAATAATCTTTTGCTATGGATTCCTCCGGACGATTCATATTTCTTACATAAGATTTTAGAGTTTAAATGTTTCTCTCAGTAGGATACATCCATTGACAGAACACTAGGCCTCCAAGAGTAACTTCTCCCGCAAGGTGCACAGTGAGATGTATCATAACCGTAAAAATGATAGTAAAAATATCTTTTTCAGATCATATAATATAGTCACCATCCTTGCCTTCATTTTCTTTACGTCTTTCTTAAGCAACTTCTTCGCACAAATATCTTTGTAAAAGTTACAAAGATGAATAACAATCATTCTAACATTTTTTGGCAATATGCGGTGAATAGCTATTGGGATCAATTCCTGCATCAGCATATGATAATCATGAGTCTTCAATCCTCTAAGTTTGACATCTTTACTGTTCATACGCTTTGATATGCTGCTTAAGTATCCATCTGGGATCTCTATGTTCTCCAATACACGAAGAAATATGGACCATTTGGAGGCATTTATAACATAGCATACATGAAGAAGCCTCCACTGCTCTCCCCTTGCCAGCTCCGAATGGAGCGATCTTCTAAAATCTCATTCTTTCAAGCTAAATCAAAAATTCAAGTCATCCTTGATCTTATCCTTGATATTTAAGATTATTGTCAATAAAAGCTCGCATACGTTTTTTTCAATATGCATTATATCTAAGTAGTGGCGCAATAACTTTATCTCCTAATATGGCAAGTCAAAGAAGATGCTCTTTTTTTCATTAATTAAATTGTATGTTATTTTTCTTTGATCGATGCTTCTTCTTCTTATCACTAATCGGATCACCTTTTTCAAATTCAACATTGAGACCATTTAACTCTCTCAACATCTCACTTTCAGACATTTGGCTAGGCACCTCACCTTCTTCAACAGTGCCATCGAAGGAGTGTGCATCCCTTCTATATGGATGATTTTGACGGAGAAAATATTAATGCTCCATATAGCTAAAGCTTCTCCAATGTATCAACCTTCTAGATCGAATATTTTTTTCATAAATCGAGCATGCTAGCTCATCTTTCGTGTTCGAACCCGATATTAGGACATGGGTTGGAAAGTCATTTATTATCCATAAAAGTGCTGCATGCATGGAGAATGACACATTTAGCAAATCATCAAAAGTTGAAATATTTTGAATGCTCCACGATTATTTCAGCACGGCAATAAGAGGTTGCAAATAGACATCAACGTCATTATCTACCTCCATCGATCCAAGAATGAGCACTATCATGAAAGCGAAGGATTTTTTCATACACATCCACGGTGGGAGGTTGTAAATATGAATAAACACTGGCTATATACTATGAATGGTATTTATATGCTTGAATGGATTGAAGCTATCACATGACAAATCCAACCTCACATTACGTATCTCTTGTGCGAAATCAAGATTTATTTCATTAAACTTCTGCCATACCTCTGTATCGACTAGATGCCTCAATGCATCATCTTTTGTTCAGTCGCCATCTCATGTCCTTCAATGTTCTTACTGATATAAATAATTTTTGTAGTCTCGAAATCAAAAAAAAGTACCACATCAATTTTTAAGGTACATGGATCGATATGCCATCTTTATTCTATTTTTATTTTGATACATCGTACCTCGCGCACTCATTTTGATTGGCATCTCTCTTTCAATAAAATATGCAATCATTAGGATATGCATATATCTTAATATAAGTAAACTCCAACTGTTCAATAATCTTCGATGTCTCATAATTATTTTTAAAATTTATGCATTGTCCAGAAGAATATTCCCCAAAAGCTCAAGTATGCAGTTCACTCTATTGTTACTAAACCCATTGGAGCATTAATTTTGCATGATACAATCTGATTAAGAACTCAAGCTTCGCCATCTTTTCACCCTCGAAATATAATGAAATATTAGCATCCTCCATCAACTTATGGACCTTCTCCACATTCTTGCAGTTTATCATTCCACCAACTATAGGATCAGGCATGAACGTAGATGCACCATCATTATGATCAATAAATAAAAAAATATCATAAACTATTTATTCCACTCTTCCATCATGTTGATCGCCTCCTTATGGCCTACCCTCATCATATTGATCTCAATAAATTTTATAATCAGATTTAAAGCCATAAATGATGAGGTAATTATTTACATCTTGACGAGATTGCCACAGCCCATCTATATACTTTTTATAAGGACATTGGATAAGTCCGTGGTTCCTAAATTTTTCTATACTAAAATCAAAAAATTTTTGAAGTTCAACCTTATATTCTGACAAGAGCTTACTAAACTTCATCCATCCCTTATCTATTATAAAAATTGATGATACTGTAATTAAATCATGCATGAAACTTACATTATATACTAATACATAATAAATAAATATGCATTATAAATAAAAAAATATATTTTAAATAAGAATCTAAATAAATATCATGTATGAAACTCACATTAAATATTATTTTTAGATATGTAATAAATGCATTCTATCACCAACTAACAGGTAAAAATAGATCCTATTTTATTTAGAAATTGTATTAATTCTATAGGTTCATTACAGTAATCAAGCGATATGCAACAGAAATCGAAAAAAATTTTGATAATATTTTTTCTTAGTTCTCCCATGTAGGGATAACAAAAAATAAATGCTATCCAAAATTTTATTCAGAATCCTTAGCATATCATTTGATTACTATAATTATCTATATAATTATTTATAATTTTAAACTATTTAAATTAGATAATTAATTAATAATTATACATAATTTTCTTATCCATATAAAAATATATAAATGTATGGATGCTAGAAATTATGTATACTAATCAATTGACGGATCTATTATTATGCAATGCAATAAACAAAAGTAATAAGATATAAATTCTATAACATAAATTACATCCATAAATAATTAAGGATGAGTAATAAATAATTTCACTCTTTCTATTAGCGGTTGACGAGGGTAAAGATTCTCTTAGCAGTCGACACAGCTCACGACCATCGGCATGGTCCAAAATTTACCGACAAAAATTTTATTATCGATCGGCACACCCCAAGAGCTATCCACGATCGTCGATACGGCATAGCCCAAAGCTGCCAACATGGCCTAGGGCCGTCCATAACCGTCGATATAGCACGATCCGATTCAAAATCTACTGACACGATTCAGAATTAACTAACAGAAGTTCTCTTATCCACCAGCATGAACCCACGATCAGCAGATAATTATAATATTTATAATAAAAATTATAAATATTATTATAAATATTATAAATAATTAATAAATAATACTATAATTTTTTTTAAAAATGATATCTGTGATTATGGAGAGGAGGTCGTACACAGAGCTCCAAGGGTTGCTGATGGTGATACTACAAGAAGACGGCGGTGCTAGAGGTAGCCTACAAAATGAGAGAGACATAAGATAGTGAGATAGAAAGAGAGAAGAGAGAGAAAAAAAAAGAGAAAGAGAGTAGAAAGTGGGTGTGTTGGATCGAGGAAAGAGAGGAGAGAGAGTAGGAAGGGGGCAGGTTGGGCCAAGAAAAGAGAGGAGAGAGCAGGAAGGGGGGGCGATGGTCGGATGGCCAAGGAAGAGAGGGAGAGAGAGCAGGAGGGGCGGATCGGACTGGAAAGAGAGGAGAGAAAGAGAGAGAGAGAGAGAGAGAGAGCAAGGAGGGGTTAGGGTCGATGGTCGGATCGATCAGAGAAGAGAGGAGAGAGAGAGTAGGAGGGGGCGGATCGGGTCGGGGGAAGAGAGAAGAGAGAGAGAGCAGGAAGGGGTTGGGATCGAGGTCGGGGCCGTTGGTCGGGCCGGTCGGGGAAGAGAGTAGAGAGAGAAGGGAGAGGGAGGTGGCGGAGCCGATGGTCGGGCCAAGGGAAGAGAGGAGGGGGAGGTGGCGGAGCCGACGATAGGGAGGATGGGGAAGAAGGAAGGAGAGGTGGCGGAGTCGACAGTCGGGCCAGCCAGGGAGCCAATAGGAGGCGGGGGAGGAGGTGGCATCGGTCGAAAAAAAATGAAGGGGGTGGAGCCTCACCGACGAAGGAGAGGAGGGAGAGAGAATGTGCGATCAATAGAGGAAAAACTAATTTGGAGGAAAATTGGACAAAAATAATCTAACCTAGGACAGTGATTCTCGAACCGCTATCGTAGATCTATGAGAACCACTACCATATACTAGCGGTTACTGAGAACCACTGCTATAAGTCTATGGCAGTGGTTATGAAACCACTGTAATAGATCTATGGCAATGATTCTCATAACCACTATCATAGACCTATGGCAGTGGTTCTCAGTAACCACTACCATAGGTAGAAAATATTTTTTTTATTTTTATTCTAAATATTATATAATTTTAAAATTTAATATTCATCTTTATTATTCATTATTTAAATAATTATCATTAGAGTGTCATCATAAAAGACCACCTCGATCCGATGGCCCTAGCTTCATCGATCAAAAAAATTTAATCTCAATGATCACAAATGATGATATAATGATCTGATAAATATAGACCCCTGATGAATTCAAAAATCTGCAATAATGATCTCAGTGATATTCGTAGTATACTATCAAAGTTTCACTTCAATCGGATATCATTATTATAGTTAATTTAGTACAGAATAATTTCGAATGTTAAATAATAAACGAGTGATCAAAGAACCAGACGACATTCGATTATGAGATAATTTTTCATAAATGATCTTGACTACTAGTTTAATCATTTTTATAATGATGATCATAAAATTCAACTCGTGGGTTTAAGAATGATCCAAAACTATACATAGCTTGATATTCATTCTTAAACTCTATTGGTAATTATGCTCATGCTTTTGCAAGATCTGCTTAACATGAATAATTCATATAAAAATAATTTAAATTTTATAATTATCATCATATAAAATAATTAAAATTATAGAAAAAATTATTTAACTAAAAAATTATCTCATAATCGAATGTTGTTTGGATCCTTTAATCTCTTATTTCTCATTTAACAAGCCGAAATAATTCCATACTAATTTGATAATGATAATGATATCCGATTGAATTAAAACTTTGATAGTATGCTATAAACATCACCGAGATCATCATTGCAGATTTTTGGATCTATCGATGATTTTTATCTATTAGATCATCACATCATCGATCGTGATCGTCAAAATCAAATTTTTTTGATCGATGAAGATAAGAGCCATCAGATCGAGATGATTTTTTATGATGATACTCTAATAATAATTATTTAAATAATAAATGATGAAAATAGATATTAAATTTTAAAATTATATAATATTTAGAGCAAAAATATGAAAAAAAATATGGCAGCGGATTATGCCGAACCTGCTGTAATATATTGGACCTATGGCAGTGGTTATATAAAACCGATGCTATAGTTCGCATCTATTACAGCGATTATATTAAATCGCTGCTATAGGTTTGACTAATGATAGCGGTTACATGTAACCACTACCATAGGTTCGGAATTTATGGTAGTGATTAGTATAAGACTACTGCCATAGGTCGGACCTATGGCAGCAATTCTTTATAACCGCTGTCTAGGGCCTATTGCAGTGGTTTCGAAAATTATGTGTTGTCGTAGTCTCTTTTTGTAGCAATGAATGGAATCAATATCATGATAATCTAAAATCAATGGTGATTCTTATCTTTAGACGATATGATTCCTAGTGACCTAAGATTATCATATTCGATATATCATGGCCTAGTAATTAAAGATATCAAGATATTCATGGTAATCTATTTGGTATGCTATAAGAATCTAAGATCAATGGCCATATAATACCAAAAATATCCCTGATATATGCCAAGAGACTTTTTATATATTTTTAGTTATCACAAATTAAGAATATACATAAATATATTGATCTTATAGTGGTTTATTCAAATAAAAGAAAAGTTAAGCAAATCACTATTTTGTGATGCAGAGTCATCATCAGTTCATCAAAGACAAAGGCTTTATTGTTAATCTAGGTAAGTGAAAGAAAAAACTCTCAATTATATTTTGATCCTTAACTTCTAAATAAATTTGTATCATAGATTCAACCATCTATTTTATTGCTAACACTGTCATAAAGTGGAGAGTAAATATGTCAAAATCGATAAATTAATGATGATATGCAAATGGAAGTCAGAATTTTTTTTAAATAGTTCTTCTGTATAAGTTCACATCATATTTTCTCTTTAGTATGCAAGTTTTTTTGTTGTTATATTATCAATAACAATAAAAAAAAAAGAAGAAAATCACACCAAAAAAAGAAATAGAAGAAAAAATATTTGATATTATATAGAAGAAATTATTTTGATTACTCTACATGTATCATACAAAGATATGACATATATGTATTAGATTGAATTAAGGCACCATTGCTCTTCCTTTTTCTTGAAGCTGTTCTCTTTCCCTTTTTTTTTTAAGAGGTAGGGTGGTATAGGAATCGGTGGGGTCACAAAGAAAATTAGCCACCTAAAATTTATATCCTTTTGAATTACTAGTTTTTTTGGCTAACTAGCCATTATCTTCTATAAGTATATATGGAGCTAGCTTAAATATATGCAACTTGTCATGTCAAAAGGGAGACAGATAAATCCAACATATAGTGTGTGGACATAGCTTAAAGAAATTTGTGCTCGGAGAATTTTGTTCAAACATCTTATGAAATAGACAAATTTATTAAAAAAATCTATGCATCTCAATTCCTATACAAAAAAAAAAAAGGAATTTATGCATCTTCAACATACATACAAAACTATAGGACAAAAAAGTATGATTTTCTCCATAGATATCAATGTCCAAGAAAACTAAGGGAACTCAAATATAATAAATCAAAAGATCTCACAAGGGAATCAACCACACAAAACTTATAGTCTTTGATACCAACCACATTGCTAGCCCATTAGCCTTTATGAATATATGGCTAGTCTGAATATATATAACTTGTTATTTTAAAAGAAAAACAAGAATGAATCTAACATTTAGTGCACAATATAATTCTAAGAAATTTATACTCATAGGATTATGATAAAAAATAAATAGATCTATAAGATAAAACTATAGAAAAAATCTATGCGTCTCAGATTCTATACCAAAAAGAAAAACTGTGCATCAAATATATACGTAGATCTACAAGACGAAAAAACATGATGCATGGATATTAATATTCAGGAAACAAGAGGGACTTAATTAAACATGAGAAATCAAAATATCAAAATATCAAAAAGTCAAAAGTTAAAGAAATCAACACCTTAGAAAATTAAAAAATCACTACAACCAAAAAAAAAAAAGAAAAAGGGGGAGAGGAAGGAAATGAAATGAGAATCCAAATCCCTTGCAAATGGCACTTTTTGATGGATGCTGTTTCATGGATGACTCTTTTCTGGATGATACTTTTCGAAAGTCTCTCACATGCAAAATGCATAAATTTGATCAATACTCAACTATTGAAACAAAAGACAAAATTATCCTAAAATTTTCTTCCACGATCATCATGTTGGGGTGATTTTAGATATCCATCCTCAAGGATGGGTTTTCCATCACCCAATTAGATGATGATTTAAAAAATGGGGGTGATATGGATCACTACCGAGTAGGATTACTGTAGTGCAATCAAAGTTTATGATCTCATTATTTTCATCCAAATCATCCTTGATCCTAGATGAATCATCCCATACCAAACATCCCATTAAGTTTGCCACCCATCAAAGTCAACTGAAGCTGAAGAAGATAATATCATGTGAATCAATGGTCAATCTTCAAACTTGATGATCCGAACGTGGCAAGGAAATCAAAGATTCTCAAGATCATAGTATCCAATAAAACAATTCACATTAATATAATGTTGTGATTGAAAAAGCCCTCCTAGCATAACTTATCAAAGATGGTATATTCAATTTACTTAGTTCCGATCATCTTAAAATTCATTATTTGTTTAAGAGAAAAGTTAAGGGAGCCTTATCTGGCATTTTGAAATTTAAAACATACTAGGCATAGGCTGGCTTGGCTGCATAGAAAAGAATAAGATGCATAAAATATTGGGAAATTGTAAGTAATTGCATCATCGTCCTGGCATGGAAGTAAAATGATGCAGCCCATCTCAGGCCACGCACGGGGCATAAAAGGATCTGGGCTCGCTTGTTTCAAGTTCATCGTCAATTCACGTTGGCTTTATTTGTAAACAATGCCGTTACCGGCGGGCCATTGGAGGTCGCTAGTATGGGAATAAAGGAACTCCTAATTGCGGTTAGCAAAAAATAAAAAATAAAAAGGTGGCCACCATGCAGGTGTGGAGTAACGGCCATAGTAACGACATTATTACCTGCTGACAAATAATAATTATAAAAATAATCATGTTAGTTTCATTTAAAAAATCATCTTAGTTTTGCTTTGTTTTTTTTATAGAATAAAATGTTCTCGTAGGATGAAATATTACTTTTTAAATTAACTTGGAGTTCTAATATTTAGATAAAGAAAATAAATATTAAAAAGGATTGTGTCCAAAATTTAAAAACAATTGATTCGCTTTGATGTGCCTTGATCCAGGGGATCATCGAACTCAAATTGAACCTTTGGCTACTATGAATAGAGCTGATCCAGAAGCAAGATCCATCATGTCTGTTGACGCAGAAACTTATCGTCGCCGGAGTTGAGGCCGAAGAGGCTGCCGTCGGAGACCTGCAAAACAAAGTCTCGCTCGGAACCGGTGTGGGGTGGCTCCGGCAAGACCCTCCGACGCTCAAGTTAGTTTCTGTCAACAGGAATGGAGTGTTCGATAGAGTATAGAAGAGAAGAAAAGGATTTTCAGAACCTGACTTCAGTGTATTCGGAGGGTCCTTTTATAGAGGGAGCTTGTTGTAACCGCCTTGATTAATGGGCGTCGTAACTGTCTTGATCAATGCCGGTCGTTATTGCCGATCGTTATTGTCGATAAATGCCGATGGTTATTGCCGATCGTTATTGCCGATAAATGCCGATCGTTATTGTCGTGTAACCGTAGCGAGATCGCCTGCAGTAATCCATCATAAGGAGTTCGGCCATTGAGAAGCTCGTCCACTGAAGAAGTCTGTAGGGAGCCCGGCTTCCTTAAAAGCTCGGTCCGAAAGGAAGCTTTGGGGGGAGTTCGGCTCCTGCAAGCGCCTGGCTGTAACGATGCAGGGATAGTTTAGCTTTTGCAGGAGTCTGACTGAAGCTCGGCGATTGAGTAATCAGAAGTAGTTCGGCAGCTAAGTATTTCGATCCGCTGCCGACTGCTGAGGAGTTCGGGCGCTGGGAGTATGAAGCTCGGCCGCATGAGAGTTCGGTCCATTTGAAGGACTTTGGCTGAGGTCCGGCCGCTGAGAAGCTCGGCCAGATGTAGGAGTTCGGCCAAGGGGGCGACCACTTGAAGAGTTCGGCCGAGGGGGCGACCGCTTGAGGCCCGGCTGAAGAGGGTTCGGTCCTGACGCTGGGAGTTTGAGGAGCCCAGCCGCTTGGCAGTTCGACTGAAGCCCGTCCGCGGAATCTCTTCTGCGGCCACTAGTCGCATCGGGCTGATCATCGAACTAGACTTTGGCAGGAGCGGGGTTTATCCCCAACACTAGCCCCCCCACTCCCGAGTTCGAAACTTGAAGGAAGGGAGTATAGTCAAGGCGACTGTCGAAGTTTTCTTCCGGGCCTCGTATCGATCCATTTCGATGGATATTTCATCTCTGGCTAAAGTTGATGCTGAAGTTGAGGCTCTTTAGCCGAGGTTGATTCGGTCACTTAGAAAAAATCCTATCTCTCGCTGAGGTCGAAGTCGGTGTTCTGACCTTATTTAACCGAAGTTGATAGGGTTGTTCGGAGGAGATCTTATCTCCTCTGGCCGAGGTTGACGAGGTCTTCCTCTTGTTCCTAATGGGTTGAGGGGGCACATGTGGACCGTCGTCCGAGCTTCTCCCCCATCTCATCTAAGGTGAACGAGGCCTTCGACTTTGCTCGCGTTAGGACGAGGTCTTCCTCCTGTTCCTTACGGGCTGTGGGGGCACATGCGGACCGTCGTCCGAGCTTCTCCCCCCATCTCGTCTAAGGTGAACGAGGCCTTCGACTTTGCTCGCGTTAGGACGAGGTCTTCCTCCTGTTCCTAACAGGCATGGGGGCACATGCGGACCGTCGCCCGAGCCTCTCCCCCCATCTCGTCTAAGGTAATGGGCCTTCGACTTTGCTCGCGTTAGGACGAGGTCTTCCTCCTGTTCCTTACGGGCTGTGGGGGCACATGCGGACCGTCGTCCGAGCTTCTCCCCCCATCTCGTCTAAGGTGAACGAGGCTTTCGACTTTGCTCGCGTTAGGATGAGGTCTTCCTCCTGTTCCTAATGTGGGGGCACATGCGGACCGTCGTCCGAGCTCTCCCCCCATCTCGTCTAAGGTGAACGAGCCTTCAACTTTGCTCGCGTTAGGACGAGGTTCCTCCTGTTCCTTATGGGCTGTGGGGGCACATGCGGACCGTCATCCGAGCTTCTCCCCCCATCTCGTCTAAGGTGAACGAGGCCTTCGACTTTGCTCGCGTTAGGATGAGGTCTTCCTCCTGTTCCTTAACGGGCTGTGGGGGCACATGCGGACCGTCGTCCGAGCTTCTCCCCCCATCTCGTCTAAGGTGAACGAGGCCTTCGACTTTGCTCGCGTTAGGACGAGGTCTTCCTCCTGTTCCTAACGGGCTGTGGGGGCACATGCGGACCGTCGTCCGAGCTTCTCCCCCCATCTCGTCTAAGGTGAACGAGGCCTTCGACTTTGCTCGCGTTAGGACGAGGTCTTCCTCCTGTTCCTAACGGGCTATTTTTACTCATTTTTCTCTTGCCATCCCATAATCCTTGTGTCAAAAAATCAAAAATGCAGAGCAAAGGAATTTTTGAAGGAAATTTATTGATGATACATCCTCAGATTTTCTGAATTCCATGGCCGGGAGAAGCATTATCCCTCCCGAGTTCCTTCAGGCGATAAGTTTCGGGTCGGATAACTTCCGTCACCTCGTATGGACCTTCCCAATTTGGGGCGAGCTTCCCTTGACTCTGAGGTTGAGTGACAGCGGCTCGTTCTGAGCACTAAGTCCCCACTCTGAACGTCTTGCTTTTAACCCTGGAGTTGTAGTACCGAGCCACCTTCTGTTTATAAGCTGACATTAGGATGTGGGCTTCCTCCCTCCTTTCTTCCAGGAGGTCGAGGTTGACTCTGAGGTCTTGGGGGTTGTGCTGCTCATTGAAGCCCACGACTCGTACAGAAGGGAGTTTAAGCTCGACTGGGATAACTGCCTCAGTACCGAAGGCCAAAGCGAAAGGATGTTTCTCCAGTTGGCACCCTCTGAGTAGTTCGGTATGCCCAGAGGACATGGTAGAGTTCGTCCACCCAGGCCTCCTTTTGCCTTATCAAGTCTCGCTTTGATTTCCTTGTAGCAAGGTCCGGTTGGTTATCTCAGCTTCCCCATTAGCCTGCGGATGAGCCACAGAGGTGAAGCGCTGGGAGATGTTTAATCCTTCACAAAACTCGGCGAACCTAGCCCCGACGAACTATCGCCCGTTGTCGGTTATAAGGGTTCGGGGCAGGCCGAACCGGCAAACTAGTGACTTTCCAAACAAAGTCCTGTACCTTGGCCTCGGATAATTTTAGCGAGTGGTTCAGCTTCGACCCACTTGGTGAAGTAGTCAATCGCGACCAAGAGGAACTTTCGCTGTCCCGACGCTGTTGGGAAAGGGCCGAGTATATCCATTCCCTATTGCGCAAACGGCCAAGGTGAATTGAGCGGAGTGAGTTCGGATGCCGGCCGCCTCTGCACACTAGCATTTTTCTTGCAGCGGTCGCACCTCTTTACGTATTCCACAGAATCACGAAATAAGGTCGGCCAGTAATATCCTTGCCGAAGTAACTTTAGCGATAATGACCTTGCTCCTAAGTGGCTTCCGCAAAGTCCTTCGTGCACATCCCATAGTCAAGATTAGCCTCTGAAGGTCGGAGGCATCTCAACAATGGGAGGGAGTATGATCTTTTATACAGTTTGCCTTCGTATAAGATATAGCGGGAGGCCTGATTCTTGAGTTTTCGAGCTTCTTTTTGGTCATGAGAAAGAACCCCCTCTTTAAGGTACGCGACCAATGGATCGATCCAGCTGGGCTCGAATTCCGTCTGTAGGATGTCTTGAGATTCTTCTGTGGTCGAGTACTTCATAATTTCCAGAAACACTTCTTTGGGCAATTCGGCTGGAGCCGAAGTGGCCAGTTTGGAAAGAAAATCGGCTCTCGTATTTTCTGTCCTTGGGATATGCTGAATGATGAAACTACCGAAGGCCGGGGTCAAACTCTTCACCTTCCCGAGGTATCTCACCATGCTCTCCTCTCTTGCTTCAAAGTTGCCGCCAACTTGGCCGACCACTAATTGAGAATCACTGTAGACTCAGAGTCGATCTACTTTTAGCTCCTTTGCTATTTTTAATCCGACAATCAGTGCTTCATATTCGGCTTCATTGTTGGTAGCGGGGAACTCGAAGCGCAGCGCATACTCGGCGACAACTCCCTCGGGGCTGACCAAGATCAACCCCGCACCAGCTCCAGTGGAGTTGGATGAACCATCCACGTGCAGAACCCAAAAACCTTTAGAGAGGTCGGTGCTTTCCTTGGGGAAGTTCGGTTATGATGGTTCGGCTTTGTTAAGGCTCGATCTTGCTTTTGTGTCTGTCTCGCTTGATTCAAGTTTGGCTTCGTCTAGAATGGTGCACTCTACTACAAAATCCACCAGTATCTGGGCCTTGATTGATGGCCTGGGCTGGTAGTTGATGTCGAACTTCGTGAGCTCAATTGCTCATTTTGTGATTCTTTCGAAAGCGTTTGCTCGGTGGAGAACTGCTTTTATTGGTTGATCTGTAAGGACCGTTATGGTGTGCTCCTGAAAATAAGGTCGGAGCCTTCTGACGGCAATTACGAGATAGTAAGCCACTTTTTCTATCCTTGAGTATCTGGTCTCCGCGTCCCTCAGGACTCGGCTCATGTAGTAGATCGGTCGTTGCGTCTTTGCTTCTTCCCTAACAAGGACTGCTGCCAAGGCCACCGAGGAGGCAGCTAGATATAAGAATAATTCTTCCCTATGCTTCGATTTTGCCAGCAACGGGGGCGTGCCGAGATAGTTTTTAAGCTCCTCAAACGCTTGTTGACACTCCACCATCCAGTTGAAGTCCTTTGGTCGCCTGAGAACCTCGAAGAAGGGCATGCAACGTTCAGTCGACCTTGAGACGAAACGATTTAGGGACGCCACCCTCCCGGCCAGGCGCTGAACTTTCTTGATCGTCTTTGGAGTGGTCATTTTCCTAATAGCTCGGATTTTTTGGGGGTTTGCCTCGATTCCTCGCTTTGACACCATGAATCCAAGAAATTTTTCGGAGGTTACGCCAAAGGTGCATTTGGTTGGGTTCAGCTTCATCTTGTGCTTCCTAAGTGCACCGAAGGTCTCTTCAAGATCGGCCAGATGGTCTGTTGAAGTTCGACTTTTGACAAGCATGTCATCTACGTACACCTCCATGTTGCGGTCGATCTGCTCCTTGAAAATTTTATTGACCAAATGCTGGTACGTTGCCCCCGCATTCTTGAGTCCAAAAGGCATGACTTTGTAGCAATAAAGACCTCGGTTAGTAATGAAGGCGGTCTTTTCTTCGTCTTCAGGCGCCATGCGTATCTGGTTGTAACTAGAAAAGGCATCCATAAAGGTGAGGAACTCATGACCCGAGGTTGCATCCACTAATTGATCGATTCTGGGCAGGGGGTAACTATCCTTTGGACAGGCTTTGTTCAACTTTTTGAAGTCGACGCATATCCTCCACTTGTTGTTTGTCTTTTTGACAAGAACCACGTTCGAAACCCAGGTCGGGTAGTGAACTTCCCGGATTAGTCCATCTTTAAGGAGTTTATCTACTTCTTCAGCGATCGCTTTCTGCCTCTCCGGGGCATGCTGGAGTAGCTTTTCTCTTACCGACCGGTGTTTTGGGTCGATGGCCAGCCGATGTTCCATGACCTCGGCATCAATTTCTGGCATATCCGCTGGGGTCCAAGCGAACACGTCCGTGTTTCTTCTGAGGAAAGCGACGAGCTGCTCCCGAACCTCGACCGCCAGGCTGGAACCGATTTGTACCATATGCTCCGAGCTTCCATCATTCAAGGACACAGAGATGAGGTCCTCTGTCGGCTCAACTCGTTCTTCATTGAGGTCGTCACGGACGTCCAGTCCGTCAACAAGATAGGGGTCGGGCCGATCTCCCTTATGCAAGGCGATCGAGTAACAATACTTTGCTAGAGCCTGGTCTCCTCTGACTTCTCCAACCCCATGGCTCGTAGAAAACTTCATCTTCAAGTAATAAGTCGACACCACTGTCCGAAGTGCATTTAAACCAGGTTAGCCGAGAATCGCATTATAGGCGGACAGGATCTTTACAACTAGAAAGTCGACCCGAGCTTTGGTTTGCTTTGGGTGCTGTCCTGCTGCTACTGTCAAAGTTATGATACCTTCGACTGGTACAGTGTCGCCAGCAAATTGGACTAGCGGAGAATTCATCGGCCCCAATCGATCGTCAGGTAGGGATATTTTTGAGAAGGCATCGTAAAACAACACATCAATTGAGCTTCCATTATCTACGAGAATGCGGCGTACATCGTAATCAGCAATATTCAACGAAACTACAACCGCATCGTTATGTGGAAATTGGATTCCCTGGCCATCCTCCTCAATGAAGGCTACAGGCTCCATAATCCTCCATTTCTTCATCGATCCTTTGAGCCTGCTGGCTTCCTTTTGCCGAGGTCCTCCTAAGATAGTGTTGATGACGCCAACGGGCGGCTGATCTTCTTGTTGGTTTTCTCCGCTTGGCGGTAGCGTTCTCGGCCGATCTTCCACCTCCTCAGGCCATCTTCGAAGAAATAGGCTTAGTCTGCCTCGCCTGACGAGCTCTTTAATCTCGTTCTGGAGTTGAATGCACTCCTCAGTGTCATGACCGTGGTCGCGATGGTAAAGGCAGAACTTGTTGGGATTACACTTGTAAGGATGGGAATGCATTCTCTCTGGTCTCGGAAGCTGTTCTCGGATCTCCATCAAAATTTGAGTCTTTGGGGTGTTAAGGGGGGTGTAGTTGTGGAACCGTCATCGTCGGAGAGAACTTCGGTGCTGAGGAGAACCTCGGCGTATCCTTTCGTCAGGGCTTCCCCGCTTCCGAGCTTGAGGAGGATTTCGGGCTTGCTCGCGACCAGGGGGAGTTCGGGAGCGTGGCCGAGCTTCAGTCCGCTTCCTTTCTTCGGTGGATCTATCTAGCCTGTCGATTAGCTGCTTGCCGCTGACTTTGCCGTCCTTAGCCTCGAAAGCCTTCTCTGCCCGGGCATAACTTTCGGTCTGAGCCAGCATGTCGGCAAAGTCCCTGGGAGGCTTCTTTTCCAGGAAGAATAATAGATCGTTCTTCTGAAGGCCGCTTTTGAGAGCGGCCATGGCGACCGACTGGTCCATGTCCCGGACCTCTAGCGCAGCAGTATTAAATCGAGAAATGAAAGCCCGGATGGATTCCCCCTCTTTCTGCCTGATAGCCATTAGGGAGTCCGAACTTCGGCGTGGACGCCGACTACTAACGAAGTGGGCCGCGAATTATTCGACTCATTTGGTCAAACGACAGGATGGTATTCGGCTTGAGTGCCGAGTACCAGTTCCTGACGGCTCCTTTAAGAGTAGAGGGAAAAGCCCGGCACAGGATGGCGTCTGGCGCGCCATGGAGCAGCATCGTCGTCCGAAAGGCTTCCAGATGGTCGACCGGATCAGTGGTCCCATCATAGCTCTCGAACTGTGGGAGTTTGAAGTTCGGCGGGACTGGTTCTTGCATAATTTTCTGTGAGAATGGAGGGTCGATTCGGATCTCATTACCGTATGAGGAAGGAGCGTGGCGGAGTTCTTCGATTCGT
The DNA here is from genome assembly GCA_006176705.1 of Cocos nucifera. Lineage (NCBI taxonomy): Eukaryota > Viridiplantae > Streptophyta > Magnoliopsida > Arecales > Arecaceae > Cocos > Cocos nucifera. The sequence continues at coordinate 296,488 of QRFJ01002768.1, forward strand.
CGGCTCATTTCTAAGAGCCTTTGATCCAGAAGATCTTCATGGCCTCTTATCTCCAAAGTCTTCTTGCTGGACGGATAAAATGCTTCTCCCTGGGATGAGCTGTAGTTCCGAACAAGGGCTCTCCTTTCGTTGCTTTCCTTTTTCCGGGGATTGGAGGTCGGGTAGCCCATATCGATTGCCTTTGGATCGGACCACTTGGCTCTGGAGAATCTTGCACCAATTGGTCTGGTACGGCGGCTGGCTAATGCATGGCCTGCACCGCCTGAATTGCCTCAGTAAGGCCACGGACCTGCTGGACGAGCAGGTTGAACTGTTCAGCATCTACTGCGGCCTGGACCGTCGAGGGTGGAGCGGTAGTGGATGGATCCGGACGGGATCGGGCCGCGGATGCCGCCGATCGTCGGGTTGCGGAATGAGCTTGAGTCATTGCGATCGGAGCAGGAGCGGACGGACTCGAACGAGATCGGGCCACGGAGGCCGCCGATCTCCAGGTGGAGGCTCTCCTGGGGGCATCTTTTTCCTTTGGAAGAAAATTTGACTTAAGAAGAAGAGAGATCTATCAAGTACTTCTTTAAGAATAAAGGAACACCGGCCTTCTTTAAGAGAAGAATCTTTGCCGGTATGGCCCTCCTTCTAGCGTCAATCTGTTGACGCAGAAACTTATCATCGCTGGAGTTGAGGCCGAAGAGGCTGCCGCCGGGGACCTGCAAAACAAAGTCTCGCTCGGAATCGGTGGGGGGTGGCACCGGCAAGACCCTCCGACGCTCAAGTTAGTTCCTGTCAACAGAAATGGAGTGCTCGATAGAGTATAGAGGAAAAGAAAAGAGTTTTTAGAATCTGGCTTCAGTGTATTCGGAGGGTCCTTTTATAGAGGGAGCTTATTGTAACCGCCTTGATTAATGGGCGTCGTAACTGTCTTGATCAATGTCGATCGTTACTGTCGATCGTTATTATCGATAAATACCGATGGTTATTGTCGATCGTTATTGCCGATAAATGCCGATCGTTATTATCGTGTAACCGTAGCGAGATCGCCTGCAGTAATCCATCATAAGGAGTTCGGCCATTGAGAAGCTCGTCCACTGAAGAAATTTGTAGGAAGCCCGGCTTCCTTAAAAGCTCGGCCCGAGAGGAAGCTTTGGGGGGAGTTCGGCTCCTGCAGGCGCCTGGCTGTAACGACGTAGGGATAGTTCAGCTTTTGCAGGAGTCTGACCGAAGCTCGGCGATTGAGTAATCAGAAGTAGTTCGACAGCTAAGTATTTCGACCCGCTGCCGACTGCTGAGGAGTTCGGGCGCTGGGAGTATGAAGCTCGGCCGCATGAGAGTTCGATCGGTTTGAAGGACTTCGGCTGAGGTCCGACCGTTGAGAAGCTTGGCCAGATGTAGGAGTTCGACCGAGGGGGCGACCACTTGAGGAGTTCGGTCGAGGGGGCGACCGCTTGAGGCCCGGCTGAGGAGGGTTCGGTCCTGACGCTGGGAGTTTGAGGAGCCCGGCCGCTTGGCAGTTCGGCTGAAGTCCGTCCGCGGAATCTCTTCTGTGGCCACTAGTCACATCGGGCTGATCATCAAACTAGACTTTTGCAGGAGCGGGGTTTATCCCCAACAATGTTGAAAAAATCAATTCGCAAGCTAAACTTTCAAAGACTATAACTTGATCATATGATGCCTAGTTTTAATAATTTTTTTTAATTAAATAGTTTTTCGAGATCTATAATACACCATTTCATTAAGAGAGCTGTGCTTCTAGTGATCAGGATGAAATTTCTTCATTCAGATTTTAAAATGGGTCGATCAATTTAAAAATTTTTGCTTAAGATAAGGCTTTAACCGAACATACTTCGAATCTAAGAAAAATCCAATGAAACGGTAGAAGGCAGAATTGATGTAAAAATCGAGATCTATCTTTTAAAAAATTTTAATTTTTTCATATTATTTCAACTAGGTACGTCTATTCTAGGTAAAAAATAAATTTAGAACTAGAAGAGGAATCTGATCCAATTTGCATTAGGACGGACATTGTTATTATCAATTGAGGATATGCACCTTATTTTTAATTAATTTAAATAAAAAAAAGAGAGAGAGAGTCTTGATTCCTATTTTTGAAAATTTACTTCTCCATCTATCTTTTTCTTTGGGAGATCCGAGTTGAGCTCATCAACTGAATCATTATTTTAATCGATGGATATAAACTTTTGTCCTCCCCTTATATTTTCAATAGTTCAAACTAAGAATGAAATTTTGAATTATGTATTACAAAGACAAAAACAAAATTGGAAAAAAAAAATCTTATTTAAAAATTTATTATTTCAATCCCTCCTAATCCTCTTTTGGAAGAAAAACACAAAATGTTCATGGTTTTATTTTCCTTTGTGCTTAATGTGCACATACCTAGAATTTAGTTTATGTTTATAATTATATACAAATTTATATGCCACTAAAATTTTTGTAAAGGAAAATTTTGAAAATTGATCAAGTTCAAGCCAGCAATCCGCAAGTGAACTCAATCAAATTAGTGAGAGAAATCTTTGAATTTTTGATGGATCGTTAGCATGAATCTAGCAACTCAACAGTGCTATAAATCTATCCAATAATCCAAATCAAGTCATACTCATACCTCAATTGGAGGATGCCCGAAAGATCCTGTTCTAAGTTTGTACCTTCATTGTTCCTTTTTTTAAGGTAAAAACCTTCAAATCTCCAAGAAAACACTTTTTGGAGGGCGGGTTGTGTAACCGAAACGTCTTAAAATAATAATTAATAATAAAAATAATAATAATAAACTGATGATGATGATGATGATGATAACAATAACTCCTACAATAATCATCATCATCGTCATCAATTAATTGACTTCTTCTAAGAGTAGGAGTACTTCAAATAGTAGTTGAGAGGTTAGTTTTGTCCCACCGGTGTCCAAACTTTTGTAGACTTTGTTGGGCCCTTTTTTTCTTTGGTGACAGATCTAATGTTTTAGGAAAAGGAAACGTAGCATACATTAATTGAATTGCCGTAAACGGATAATTTTATGGTAAAAAGGGTCTGCGTGTGTTCTTATGGGTAAGCTTCAACATTGTATACCACCCAAAATTCTATAGCAGGCCCCAAGCCACATGTTAAATGAGACTGACTTAGACTTTTGCCAAAAAAAAAAAAAATGAGACCGACGTAGAAGAAAAATTTTAATTCGCAAGCAATACTGCAAGCTAGCACGTTATCCACCATTCTTATCTTAGCCCCCCATGACATCGCTATCATCCATGCGTCAGTAACGCGGACCGTTAGGGAGGGACCATTCTTAACCGCAAGGAACAGTAAGAGGATGCATCTTATTCTTATGTAATTAAAGCCAACAAACTATTTATCATTTCCTTGGATCACCATTGAATTTAGCTCGGTTTTCAGAAAATCCGAGCGAGTTGAAGGGGTCCGATAAATTGAGCATCAACGAATCTTTAGGCTCCTGTGTGCTAAGTCAAGGAATGTGATCACCAGGGGTGAAACAAAAAAATCGGTCGGCCCAATCGTAAATACAATCTGTACCGATCGATCTAGTTCGGTTTATAATAGTTTTTTTATAAATTTAGCATGATTTAGATTTGAAAAAAAAAAATTAGTTCAGTTTTTATTTGAGTTTTCAAAAAACCAATTCAAAATAATCCCAAGTTGGCCCGTAAAGTTTTAAACCAAAAAAATTTAATTCAATATCAGTTTGTATTTTCAAAAAACCAATTCAGACTGACCCAATCAATCCATGTGTATATATATTATATATACGAATATATACATATATATATATATATATATATATATATATATATATATATATATATATATATATATATATATATATATTTTAAATTGATCCAATCCAAACATATATATATATATATATATAGAATATCAATCCGATAAATGAAACTGAACTGAACTATATTTTTTGGATCGGTTTCAAGCAATTTTTGAAGATAGCTAGTTCAGGTTTTATTTCTGTTTTGATTTTAGCTCTACCATGGACCCAATCCAACTTGTGCACACGCCTAGAGATCACCTATAGCCTCTTCTTATGTACAGACGGGATAGCCCATCACCATTAATTAAAATCTTAGCTATTAGTGGCTTGCACGGTAGGCCAACATATTGTCCCAAATTTACAAACAATTTCCTGGCAACCAACGGAACTCTTACTTTTCTGAACGCAGCACGTGGAGATTACCATTCAAAAACGTAATCTGAACTTGTCAATTGGACACGAGCACCATTCAACCTCGGATTGTCATTATAAGAGGCCACCTCCTCTCAGCCATTGCAACGTTATCTACTGCTCTTTTCATTTCTTTGGAAAACCATGGCCTCTTCCGCTGTTGAGGGAGATAAGTATCGCTCTTTTATGTATGGAGAAGGTGAGAAGAACACCCAATGGAGGTTTGGTGCTCCTCCCAACTATGATGCTGTGAACAAGCTCTTTGAAGAAGGTCGAACTCAGGTAACTGGATTACCTCCTCCCCTTCCACTATTCTATCCCGTTCCTCTTGCATCTGTTTCAAGTCCGGTCTCCTATTAAGATTCTCTCTAACCTCGTGTGATTAGGAATGGCCGGTGGGATCAATAGAAGAAAAAGTGCAGCGGCTGGTCAAGACATGGGAAATGGAGTTGGTCCACAAGATACGGCCTGAAGACTTCAAAAGCGTCAACCCCGAAAAGTTTCTTTTCAGCGTAAATGGTAATCCTATACGCTAAGCCGCTAAAAACCATGGCCGCACATACACGCACACACAAAGTTGCATGC